>CM034464.1:31379217-31419795 GCA_019925255.1 Litchi chinensis | reverse complement strand
AGCACTCAGCACCTGGAACACGGGCTAAGATTCTCAGTTCCTTCTTATTTGATCAGATTCTTGAACGTTGTCAAGCTCGCTTCGTTCCAATTAACATCGAACTCATATGCGCAATGACCTTGTTGGCTTTGACCTTCCTAAAAAACGGCCTTCGTCCTCCAACTCCAAAAATAATCCAAAATTTCTACAGTATCAAGATCTTGAGCATAAAGAAAGAAGAGAAACCAATCTTTTATCTAGCAGCTCGCTCGTCGGAATATAAAGAACTCTTGCCCCAAGGAGAAGCAAAGGCAAATCCAACGTTAGGAAATATAAGACGAGCTGGTTTTTCGTATCATGCCCCTCTCTTACACGTCTTAAAAACTTCAGTTTCGTCCTGGAACCAGGTATGCAGAGGAGAAACTTTAGCGAGCTTAAAATAATAATTTTAACTTTTGCTTATTTATTTATTTTTATTTATTTGCAAATCTGAAAATGGACAAGTCCCCTCTCAGCAGCAAGAAAAAGATGGCTCTTGAGGTGCTCGCGAAATCGGATGAAGCGAGCATAAGCAGCAAATTTGATACTGCTCTTCTTCAGGCTCACGGCCTTACTACTTTAGATGATTCTCCACTTATTGATGTCAAGAATAACATATCAAGTATTGGGCAGCGCGAACTTCCTTCCGTCTTCAAAGTTCCTGTCTCTACCTCGCAGGTAGAAACTTCTCCAGTTCCAGCACAGGCAGAAGCGGCTCCAGTTCGCACTCCCTCCTCGCGAGCAGAGACAGCATCAGCTCCTGCTCCAGTTCGAGCAAAAACAGCTCCAACCCGTGCAGCCCCTCTTGTACAAGTAGATTCATCCCCCTCCCCAAATCTCACAACTATTTCAGAAGCTCCTTTGTCTGCTTCAGCAGACTTAGCGCATGCTTCAATAGCTCCAACATCTGTTGAAGCAACATCAGCTTCAGCTCGCACCCCAACAATGGGTGCATCTCAAAAAACTACTTCTTTATCTCCTGCTCCTTCCACTGGGCGAGGTCCAACTAAAAGGAAGAAAATGGCTCTTCTGGAGTTCTCTCTCGAGAATCCTGTCAAGATTCCAGCCCTTTCAGCAGCTCCAGCGAATCGACCAGCTGAAGCCTCGGTCTCTCCAACTGCACCTTCAAAGCGTTCCAAACGACCTGCTGAAGCAGAAACTTCCTCGGTCGCTACCCCAAGAGAGGTACCGCCTCCAGAAACAACAGCAGATCTTCAGCTGGTTCCAGCTTCCAGCTCGCAATCTGGAAAAAGGGATGCTCCTCCTAAGGTTGCTCCCCAGGCAACCCGAGCTGGTACCAACAAGAGAATAACTAAACGTACCTTTCTTACACGACGTAATGTTTATCGGACTGAGGAGCCTGATGTCCCGGAGGCTGAGAGGACTCCTTCACCAACAAGACCAGACGTCGAGGTTGGACCTAGGGGAAGATATTTAACTTCCTTCCTCAACAACTGGACATCAATTATGTATACTCATGGAAGGGTCTTAGAAAATAGGTCCCTTAGGGGCACGGACCTAGACGAGTTTGCAGCTCGTCATTCCATGCTGATAAGTCATTTTTCTTTATCTTCTAGCCTTTTTACTTTATCGCATATTAACTTGTAGAATTTTCAGGGTGCCCTTACTGCAATGAAGCGAATGAAGGAGACAAAGGCCACTGATGAACGAATAATGAAGCTTGAAAACGAGCTGGAGGCTGCTAATGAGGAGATAACACACTTGGCTGAGAAAACCACAGAGGACCACGAGGCACAGTTAGCTGCAACGAATAGTGCTAGACAGATTGCCGAAGAAGCTCTGCGAAGAATGGGAAATGAACGCGACACGTTTAGGAATGAGTTACACAAAGTGAGAGAGGAGCTGAGGCAGTCTGAGCAGCGGGCCGAACTGGCTCAAAGACAAGCTAAGAGAGTAGAGGCTGCAACACAGCGGGCCGAAGAGGTCGAAAATCGGGCTGGGATTGCAAAGAGTTAGATCGAGGTCCTTAGGAAACAAATTCAGGCCGCAGTGCAGCGAGCTGAGGTGGCTGAAAAACGGGCTGAAGAAACGGAAGCTGTTGTTAAACGGGCTGAAGAGGCTGAGCATCGAGCTGAGGTGCTTAGGCAGCAAGTGGGGGATGTAATTCAGCGAGCCGAGGCTGCAGAGCAGCAGATAGAAGCTATGAAGCAAAAGGCCGAGGTCATCAATCGTCATGTAGACAACGCCTTCGAATAACTGATTGCTTTCAAAGAAAGATCTATGCAAGAAATGGAGGCGCAGGTCGCTGAGGCCAAGGATGAGGCTGAGGAAAAAACAGGCATCAACTTTCTTTACACGTTGTGGATGTCCCATCCTGAGATGGATTTTTCGATCTTTGGGGATGTGGGACTTGAAGCTGTGGAAAAGTTCAAGGCAAGACTACCTTGTCTTTAGCTGATGCAATCCCTTCAACAACGGAGGTGCCTGGTGCGACCTCTCAAACTGAGCTCGCTGGTGACGTCGAACCTTCAGGCATGTCTCCTACTCATAAAGACCCTTTATTAGGCTCAAATCCTCCAGCATAGAGCTAGCAGCTTACGTTTTGTACTTGTGTTTTTCAATCAACAATTTGTAAAGAATATTTTAGACTTAATGAAATTTACTTCTCCATTTCTCTTCTATCGAATGTGTTTAAGTTATTGCATACGTTATAACATATTTTATGATCTTCAACTTTCGAGTTATCAAATCTCTTGCGAGCTAATCGTTAACGAGCTCAAACTCTGATAATAATTAAAGCAATCGCTTAATTCAATCAGTTAATAAAATCTTGTAATTGATCAGAACCTTTTCTGCCATATCGAAATGTTGACGAGCTATGCAGGGGTATATAATCACACCTATTTTTTAGGCTCTTTTAGTTTAAGTGAGCTATACAGGGGGTCGTTACCTCGCTTGCTTTTTAGGCTCTTTATTTTAGCGAGCTATGCAGGGATACTCAACCATACCTGCTTTTTAGGCTCTTTTAGTTTAAGTGAGCTATGTAGGGGGTCGTCACCTCGCCTGCTTTTTAGGCTCTTTATTTTAGCGAGCTATGTAGGGGTACTCAACCACACCTGCTTTTTAGGCTCTTTTAGTTTAAGTGAGCTATGCAGGGGGTCTTTTAGTTTAAGTGAGCTATGCAGGGGTCATCACCTTGCCTGCTTTTTAGGCTCTTTATTTTAGCGAGCTATGCAGGGGTACTCAACCACACTTGCTTTTTAGGCTCTTTTATTTCAATGAGCTATGCAGGGGGTCGTCACCTCGCCTGCCTTTAAGCTCTTTATTTTAGCGAGCTATGCAAGGACACTTAGCCACACCTGCTTTTTAGGCTCTTTTAGTTTAAGTGAGCTATGCAGAGGGTCGTCACCTCGCCTGCTTTTTAGGCTCTTTATTTTAGCGAGCTATGCAGGATACTTAGCCACACCTGCTTTTTAGGCTCTTTTTTTTAGCGAGCTATGCAAGGACATTTAGCCACACCTTCGTTTTAGGCTTTTTAGTTTAAATGAGTTATGCAGGGGGTCGTTACCTCGCTGCTTTTTAGGCTCTTTATTTTAGCAATCTATGCAGAGACACTTAGCCACACCTGCTTTTTAGGCTCTTTCAGTTTCAGTGAGCTATACAAGGGGTCGTCACCTCGCCTGCTTTTTAGGCTCTTTATTTTAGCGAGCTATGCAGGGGCACTTAGTCACACCTGCTTTTTAGGCTCTTTTAGTTTCAGTGAGCTATGCAGGGGGTCGTCACCTCGCCTGCTTTTTAGGCTCTTTATTTTAGTGAGCTATGCAAGGACACTTAGCCACACTTTCTTTTTAGGCTCTTTTAGTTTCGGTGAGCTATGCAAGGGGTCGTCACCTCGCCTGCTTTTTAGGCTCTTTATTTTAGCGAGCTATGCAGGGGCACTTAGCCACACCTGCTTTTTAGGCTCTTTTAGTTTCAGTGAGCTATGTAGGGGGTCGTCACCTTGCCTACTTTTTAGGCTCTTTATTTTAGCGAGCTATGCAGGGCCACTTAGCCACATCTGCTTTTTAGGCTCTTTTCTTTTTAGCGGGCAGTGAGCTAATCAGCACGGAGCCTGTTAACTTAAAGAAATAATGCATATCATGAGGGAAAATGGAGCTTTCATTTCTTATTATAACGTTGAATCATGGGTAACAAATAAAGTTACTGATAATATGGTCGCAGATGCTCGGCATTCCAAGCTCGAGGGACCTCAGCTCCATTCATGTTGGTCAAATGATAAGCTCTATTTCCTAAGTTTGTCTTGATGATATAGGGTCCTTCCCAATTTGGGCCTAAGGACCCATCACTAGGTTTGCGAGCTCCAGGCAGAATGAGACGCAGTACTAAGTCTTCCACATTGAATCTGCAAATCCGAGCATTCTTGTTATAGTACCTCGCTATTCTCTGCTGGTAGACAGCTACTCTCAGTCTGGCCGTCTCCCTGAGTTCTTCAAGCAAATCCAAATTTGCAGTAAGTAACTGATCATTGTCATTTGGATTGAAGGTCGCTCTTCGCTGTGAGGTGACTTCTAACTCTACTGGAATCATGGCTTCAGACCCATACACCATTGAGAACGGAGTTTCGCCTGTGGAACTGCGAGCTGTGGTCCTGTAAGCCCATAATACTTTCTGAAGCTCGTCTACCCACGCTTCCTTCTTCGCTTCCAGTTTCATCTTCAAGGTCTGCTTTATAATTTTATTAACAGCTTCAACTTGGCCATTAGCTTGTGGATGATCCACTATTGAGAAGCTTTTAACGATCTTGAGGTCGTTGCAAAACCTAAGAAATTGGTCACTACTTAATTGGGTCCCATTGTCTGTCACGATCTGCTGTGGAACCCCAAACCTGCAAATGATATTACTCCACACGAACTTCTCAATCTTCGTTGTGGAGATTTCTGCCAACTCCTTTGCTTCTGCCCACTTAGTGAAGTAATCGACCGCAACCACGACATGTTTACACCTTCCACGAGCTGTTGGCAGAGGTCCGATCAAATCCATCCCCCAGATTGCAAAGGGCCACGGGCTCACCATTTGTTGGAGATAAGCTGGCAGAGCTCACGGAACTTGGGCAAACCTCTGACACTTGTCACATTTTTTAACTAAGTCAATAGTGTCCTGCCTCATGATGGGCCAATAAAAACCCTGACGAAGTGCCTTTTGAGCTAAGAAAAGCCCCCCAGCGTGATTTCCACAATGGCCTTCGTGTATCTGCTTCATCACTGTTTCACATTCTGGGCCATCAATGCATCTTAAAAGTGGAGCTGAAAATCCTTTCTTATACAGCACATCATCGTAGATGCAATATCTGGCCGCTCTAGCTCGCAGACGCCGTGCCTCCAGCTTATCACCTGGCAGCTTTCCATCCTGCAGGTATCTCAGAATTGGGCTCATCCAGAAATTGGGTTGTACAGTTATTGCCATCATCACACTCTTCTCCTCTATACTTGGGGCTGGTAGGAACTCTACGAGGATTGCCCCTAAAAAGTCTGCATCTCGAGTGATCGCGAGACGAGCTAATGCATCTGCATGCGTGTTCTGAGCTCGTGGGATCTGCTTCACCTCGTACCTTTGAAATGCACCTAGCAACTTATGAACTTTCTGGAGGTAAAGGGTCATCTTTGGTCCCTTGGTCTGATACTCCCCCCAATATATGGTAAACCACGAGTTGCGAATCACTGAAGACTTTTAAACGCTCAGCTCGCATTTCCTTAGCCAAACGCAAACCTGCGAGCACTGCTTCGTATTCAGCTTCATTGTTTGTTGCGTGGAAACCAAACCTTAAAGCGCAAAGGATTTTGTGGCCTTCAGGACTAATCAGAAGAATCCCAGCTCCAACCCTCTACTCGCTGGATGATCCATCAACATAAAGCTCCTAAGTTGGACTTTCAGAAGATTCAGCTTTATCATCCACAGGTCTTGTAAACTCTGCAATGAAATCTGTCAGAGCTTGAGCTTTGATAGCCGTCCTCGGCTTAAACTGGATATCAAACTGTGCGAGCTCCACTGCCCATTTCAACAAACGACTTGAGGTGTCCGCTTTCTGTAAAACTTGCTTCAGCGGATACTGGGTGAGGACTTCGATTGTATGAGCTTGAAAGTAAGGTCGCAGCTTCCTTGATGCGATTACCAGGCAATAAGCGAGCTTCTCCATCTGTGAGTACCTGGTTTCAGCATCTTGCAGCCTTTTACTCACATAATATACTGGAAGCTGCGTCTTTTCTTCTTCTCTCACTAGTGCAGCACTCAAAGCTTGCTGAGACACTCCCAAGTATAAAATCAGTTTTTCTCCCTCTTTAGGCTTAGAAAGGAGCGGAGCTCGCCCCATATATTCTTTTAGCTGCTGGAAGGCTACTTCACACTGCTCGGTCCACTCGAAGCTTTTGACCTTCTTCAAAATATCAAAAAAGTGATGCACTTATCTGTAGCTTTCGAAATGAACCTGCCTAGTGCCGCGACTTGGCCATTAAGGCTCTGCACATCCTTCACCCTAGTAGGCGACCTCATATCGATCGGTGCTTTGATCTTCTCAGGATTGGCTTCAATACCTCTACTGTTGACCATGAAGCCCAAAAACTTCCCAGAAGCCCAAAAACTTCCCAGAAGCTACTCCAAATGCACACTTGTGCGGATTCAATTTCATCTGATAGCTTCTCAGAATCTGAAACATCTCCCTTAGGTCCCGTACATGGTCACCTACCTGCTTGGACTTTACTAACATATCATCGACATAGACCTCCATGGTCTTTCCGATCTGCTTTTCAAACATCATGTTCACCAAGCGTTGGTAGGTCGCTCCTGTATTTTTCAGCCCGAAGGGCATCACCTTGTAGCAGTATAATCCTCGATCTGTCATAAATGAAGTGTGCTCTTCGTCCTCGGGGTTCATCGGGATCTGATTGTAGCCCGAGTATGCATCCATACAACTCAGGAGCTCGTGGCCAACAGTAGCATCCACGAGCTGGTCTATCCTCGGCAAGGGGAAACTATCTTTGGGGCACGCCTTATTTAGATCAGTGAAGTCGATGCAAGTCCTCCACTTTCCATTCTTCTTCTTTACCAGAACCGGATTGGCAACCCAGGTTGAATAGTAAGCTACTCGAATAAATTTGTTTGCCAGCAGCTTATCTACCTCCTCCTTCAAAACTAAGTAGTGCTCCCCTGTCATTGCCCTTCTCTTCTGACGAACTGGCTTGTGGTGAGGATCAACATTCAACCTGTGTGATATCACCCCAGGATCTATTCCCACCATATCCTTATGATTCCATGCGAATATATCCAAGTTCGCCTTCAGGAAGTCAGCGAGCTGGGCTTTCAATTCTGGAGCTAAACCTCTTCCCAGCTTCAGGCATCTTTCTGAATCCGCCTCGCTGACTTGAACATCTTCCAATTCTTCAACTGGCCCTGTAGCTCGATCTGCATCTACCTCGCGAGGGTCCAGGTCGTGACTGACTCCTTTCTCAGTCATAGCTCGTGGCTCGCCCCCTAAGACCACGTTCACCTTCTTTCCTCTTACGCCCATACAGCATCTTCATAACACCTTCTAGCCAAGTGTTGTTCCCCCCGAACGCATCCAATGCCATTCGGAGTTGGAAATTTTACTGTGAGGGTCCTGATTGAAGTAACCACATCCAACTCGTTCATAGCAAGTCTTCTCAGGACCACATTATATGCTAATGGACAGTCAATTATCAGAAAATCTATCAACACAGTAGCTTGTCGACCTGTTTCCCCCAAAGTAAGCGGCAGCTTGATCTGGCCCACTGGTACAACAACATCTCCAGTGAAACCGTATAGAGGCTCTAGGGAAAGTCTCAGTTGCTCTGCTCCTAGCCCCATTTGCTCAAAACAACTCTTGTACATCATATTCACCGAGCTCCCAATATCAATCATGATGTGCCACACTTCCATGTTACTGATCTTGGCTCAAATAACCAGCGCATCATTATGAGGCCAGATCACACCTCTAGCATCTTCATCAGTGAATACAATCTCGTCCGAGGTCGTCTTCACCCTTTTTGCAGGTCCCTCCGACCCGCTGACCTGGAAAGTATGATTCGCCTCTCGGACGTATTTCTCATGTGATCTGTTAGAAGCACCTGCGATATGGGGGCCTCCATGAATTGTAAAAATTGTTCTTACCGCAGGCTCATGCTCTGGCTCAAGAGCTTGCTAGGTTGTTGTTGCTGTGCTGGCTGCTGATGAGGTCGTTCTTGATGAGGTCGCGAGTCAGCAGGTCTTGCCATATAGTCTCTTAAACGACCTCTCTTGATCAATTTCTCAATGGCGTCTTTCAACGCCCAACAATCTGAAATATTGTGTCCGACCTCGTTATGATAGACATAAAACTTGCTCCGATCTCTGTGTTGAATCGGAGCCCTTAAAGGAATTGGCCTTCCAAAATCTTTCCTGTTCCTCTCTGTTGCGAAAATCTTGTCTGGTGAAACCGTCAGGACGCTGTATCCTTCATAACGACCTTGACGTTGAGGTCGCTCGTACCTTGGCTCTTTCCTCGCCTTCTTAGCGATCTGATGGCTTGAGCCACTATTTCTTCCTTCTTTGTTCCTGCCATTGTTTCTCCTATTTGGCTGGCTGAAACTGCCCGCTTCATTCTTCTGATTTTGCTTCTTCGGGCCGAAGGTCTCTTCCCACCTAATTTCCTTCGCAGCTCGCTCGTAGAACTCTCCCAGATCCTTCACTGAGGACTTGTAAATGCTTTCGTACAGTTTCCCATCCTGTCACAGCCCAGCTGAGATCGCTGTCAATATACTCTCGTCTGATGAATTTTCAACATTCGCGACCTCGTGTCTAAACCTGGTGATATATTCCTTCAACGATTCACCTTGACGCTGGAAGATAGTAGCTAGGTGGTAAGATGGAGCGAGCTGCCTTCTAAGTGTCCTGTACTGACCAACGAACTTCTGTTGGCATTGTTCCCAACTACCTATACTGCGAGCTAGGAGATTCTTGAACCATGTCCCCTAAAGTAGCTGGGAATACACGGCATTTCACCATGGGATTACTCGTTTGCAGGTCCATCTGAACGTTAAAGGCGTCGAGATGGTCATAGGGTCACTGTCCCCATTGTATTGCTGAATATTTGGCATCTTGAACCTCGGAGGGAGAGGCTGTGTCTCAATCTCCCTTGTAAATGGGGTTCTTTCCCCATAGCCCCCACGTTGCTCCGGGACTTCTGGTCGCGCTTCCAACTGTTGGACCCTCTAGAGGAGTTCCTCTACTTGTGGATCTTGGAGCTCGTATCTCCTCCTGTGGTCGTGACTTGGGGAAGGATGCTCTGGGTCATACCTCTCGTGCTCTTCAAGCCAACCCCCAGGCTGATGGGACCCCGCATGTCGCTCATTCACCTCATCAACATTCCGAGCTGCAGCTCTGACTCTATCGTGCCCAACCTCTGCTCGTTGGCGTCCATCTTGGCTCAACCTTACCACCAGGCTAGCTGGGCACACAACCTCCCTTTCTTCTCGGACAGGGTGTCCTCCAGCTCTAGAATGCGTATTGGAGGAGCGAGCTGAGCCTGCCGGTCTCGAGACTTCCCTTGTTGGTCGTTCGGGCATTTGCATCGCTTTATGCTGATGGGGCACATGCCTTGGTGCCTAAATCTCAACCCTAGGTACGTTCTGTACTTGAGCCTGCACCAACATATTGACGGCCTCTGTGAGCTGTCTAACCGTGTTCTCCAACGCCTCTTGCCTCTAATACCACACCTGCTGCCCATCCACTACTGGGGCGATTGGAACTGGTTGACGTGGAAGCAAAGGGGTATGTTTGCTGCAGCACCAGCTACCTGACCATACGACGTTCCTGCTACATGCATGGGTGCGCCTTCCACCTGCTGTGCATCATGTTGATGGTGACTGGGCTGGCTCTCTGTCTGGTCAGCCTGTGAGCCCATATACTTGGTTTGTCTGGTTCTTGCCATGTTATCAGAAATCGATGAACTGAGATAAAAAAGATTGCAATTTGGACCCTCCTTCTAGCGCCAAAATGTCGACGTTGAAATTCAGTCGACGAGTATTCAATGCCCAATACCTGCAATCAATGTGAGAAAACACAGAAATCGAGAAAAAAATAAATAATAAAGAACCAAGAACCAAACAGGAATGCACAGGAATTTTAACGTGGTTCAACAAGTGCACCTACGTCCACAGCTGTCTCTCTTAAATTCTGCAGAGTGACAGTCTGATATTCAATATGTCCTGTTACAATGATTTTAACCCCTATTTATAGGGGAAGAGTTGTTACAGATTAGGAAGTATTAAAATAGGAAAAGAATTTCATCATAAATACACTTCCTAATCAGTTGGAGTAAAATCAGGTAATTGCCCCAAATATCTCGAGATAAGGTTGACTGAATTTGAATTTGAATTAACTTCTGTTTTTTTAGAGAGAATCACGATCAGATTAGGTAACTGTCTATTCTGGAAGATACTGCATTAATTGTCCTCTGAACGAGCTGCTTAATGTCTATGGCGATTTACGACCTTGAGCTGGAGCTCGCTTCTATGAATAAGGCGAACTATGAAACGAGTTATAACCTGGCTGTGAGACGAGCTCATTACTGCGAGCTGAGAAGATTGCTGGGCGAGCAGTGGAGCTCGCTAACTTAGAGTTGAAATATGGGCCTTGTCTGATGGGCCTTGATTGGGTTGACTTTATTGGGCCTTCTATTGGGCCTAAGTTGGGCTTTTATCAGCTCATTTAGTGAGTCCGAAAAATGCATATAACAGGAATTAATTAAACACTACTTATGGAGAGGATAAATTTAGATCCTTTCTTAGTTTGCTTTTGCTTGAAATGTTTGTTAAGAGTATTTAAGTTTGAATGGTCCACTTACTCAGTCACGGAACAAAACAATTAATAAATCTTGGGCATATGTTAACCTTTTATATTTAGATGTCACTAGATTAGAAGAAAAAATATATATCAAATCTTGACCATTTATTACATTTTATGCTTAGGTTCCACTTGATTTCATAAAAATGGTAAAAGTCACCTGATGCAAGAATCTGAACTCTTTTTTAATTTCTTTTTTTTTTAAATAAAAACTTATGAGTTGTTGAAATTCATCTTTGGAGAAAAAAAAATCTTATAATTATTCAAAACAATCTTTTATATTTTATCAAAAGGAGAAAAAAAAGTTTCAATCAATTTTGAGAAAAAAAAATATTTCTATTCAAAAGTAAATGAAGGACAACGATAATTTTTTCATATGACTTCAATAAACAAACCAAATGAATAGTATTATTTAAATAATATATCATTTGATGTTGTGGTTGTATACCTTTTCATTCATTATAGTTATTAGAGTCCAGATCACACCAAACATGTTTTATAAATATTTTGATGATTGATTTCAGTAAGTTTTGATAAATTTTTGAAAAATGATTTATTTAGTAGGTTTCTATAAACTGCTTATCCATTTGACATTCACTTAAAGAAAAGCACTATCTTTTAAATAAGTGATATGTTTATGGGCATTTATGATTTGTAAATCAAATGTGAGGTCTCTGCCTATGCATAGAATATAGTGATTAATATCATTAAATAGTTCTAACATTTTGCCACAACTTATTTATCTAGTATGACTTACTAGGACTTTCTTGAAAATATATATATAGTAGGATGTTTGAATCTTTGGATAAAGAAGAAAAATTTTCACATTGACTCAATTACATTCAATACAACCTTAATAAATTTCTTTATAATTATCAAATGTTTTGAGAATATATATTTGACGCATAATTTTTTACCCTTTTTATTATATTTGTTATGATTTATTCAAGTACTTATTGTGATGAAGTTTCGAAAATAGCGCTTGGCTCAATGCTAACACATCAAATAATTTGGTTTGAATTTGAATCCTTGTTCTCTACCCTATTTTTTTATCTCTTAATAATCTAATGATACATCAGCATTTAAAAAGGTAGATAACCAAAATTGTTAGATTTTTTCTTTTTGAGACATCACCCAAAATTAAATTCCTTTCATTAAAAGCTTAGCATCAACAAAAGACTAATAAAAAATCCTTGCTTGCCAACTAGTGTTTGGAAGGAGAAAAACTTGTATAGGACAAGGGGCAACTTAAAATGCGCCATAGATAATTTTTTCAAGATTTTACACTTTTTATGCAAATATATATATAATTGTAACGTAACCGAAAATCCATTAACATCAATTGTCATAGGTCTAATATGACAGATCGAAATTAAATGCTATATATGCAGTTCAAACATCTATTTCCATAACAAAAGTCAAGAGATATCAGTAATTTATTTTAGATATTACCAAAAGATTGTTTTTAATAATTAAAATTTTGAATCAAGCTATATTAATTTAAAATTTTGTTGTAGATTTGTGACTATAACCTATATTTATTTTTTCGTAATCCATTAGTGGGGAGGAGTAAATAAATTAGATGATAACTCTCCAACCGAAAACAATATGGATAATTAATAAAATCATAAATTTAAGTCAAATTTGAAGTTACTATAACTAAATAAATTTTGTAATATTTAATAGAAATAAATATAATTTATGAAAAAAAAAGTAACACGTTATTAATTTTTTGATATCGTTGTTCATATTAAAGGTATTAAAATTACATATTATTTTATTGATTTGTTTATATAATGCATTTTTTTTCTTTTTTTAAATAAATAAAATAAAATTTATTTATATAAGAGCACACTTAAAAGCACTTGTAATTTTGCAAAATTGCAACATAAAATTTATTTCAGTTATGCATTTAAATGATGTTATAATTTCACTCAAAGTTGAAACTGAAACCTTTTGGGAGTTTTTACTTTTTATTATTATTATTATTATTTTTTGCAAGAGAGGATTTGATGTTAAAGTTGGAATCATGATATGATATGATTAACATCATCACACTTGTGATAAGTAACTAATAAGCACTGATTTCCAAAAGCAAGGTCCACATGAGAAATTAAATATAATAAAGTGAGTTGCTTAGATTTAAAGTCACATCAGGTAACAAAATAAGCATCAAATCAAATGGTGCTACTTTGCGTAAGAGCTTAAAATTCTTGCGTACGCTGAAGAAATTCTCAATGCCTCAACTTTCAAAATTCATTAATTAGTAGGGCCGAACTAGAATTTTGATTTGAAAGTCAAAATAAAAATAATATATATTATTTATGACTGGTGCAAACCCAATGATCAATCAGGACTAAACGAAATTGAACTGTAGAACGTCACTTAAAAAACAGTTTTTATACAAGAAAGCATCTCACATGTAAATGGAAAGAAGGGACTATAAAGGTGGGGGCGAGAAGGGGCGAAACCCACACATTTTATGATGGGAGGATGTTTATTTTGAGTATAGAACTTGTGCATTGAGGGGGGGAGGGACGGGTAGCAGTGTGTGTTTGAGGGGTTAAGACACTTAACCAATGAAGCCAAAACCCTAGCTACAAAAATAATATTTAAGTTGGTGCATGCCAATTACTAGTACTTTTAAATAGATTATCTCATCAAAAAACTAAATATGATATCATTTAATCTTATCATATAAGGTAAATTAATAATTGAAATAGATCATTGTTTATAAATAAAAAATAAACTCATTACTCTTTTGAATCTCAATAATAATTTATAACTAATTCTACTATAAATTTCTCTTCGATTTTCTTTTAAAATGATCAAAAAATTTGTAAAAGCAGTCATATTTCATCTTCCTGGCGAAATCTGGTCATACAATCTAATAAAATAACAAATGTAAATAACACAAATGCTTAAAAATAACAGAAAATAACAAGAGTCCCGAAATTAATTTATTAATTTAAGTTAATTATTTTTCAAACTCGATTTAGCACAGAAAGCCTTGGAAGTTCAACTCTAATTAAGTTTAGAAAGTAACAACCAAAAGTATTTTTAATGAATTCAAAACAAAATGATGGTTAAATGCATTTACGAATGCCAAAAGGGTGTCAATAATATTTTCATTAAATGATTTATATCATTTGTTTGCCTTATTTTTTGGGATTGTAATAATTTATAAGATTTTATATCGTTACTTGTTAATAAACTATAAAGATTACTACTTTTTCTCCTCAATTTTGTTTTTATAAAAAAATATAAATAATACTTTCTTTTGTTGTTGTTGCAAAATTATCGAGAATTAGTAACATCACTTTTTATTGTCATTGAACTTCAAAAAATTTTGATTAATTTCTTAAACCATTGAATTAGATTTAATGGCTATTGACAGATTAGTGACTACATATTTAATAGTATGTAGTAGCTTGATTTTATTTACTAGATCAAGCACACAGTAAATTACATAGCTCGATAAGGTATTAATAGATCAATATTCATATTGATCTATGTAGTGGCAAAAGAGTGTTGGTTTCGATCAAACATAAAACAAACAATAGATTTTGATTCTTACAAATGAAGAAATAGCTACAAACAAATAAGGACAAAACTTTTCACGCTTAAAACAACTCCAATGCTCTCATGAAATGTATTTTTTTAAAAAAATATATTATCAACGTCAAAAGATTTATTTCTTTCTTATATAAAGTAAATATCATTTGATAGATAATCAAATTAAAATTATTTTCCAATACTTTCATGTATTTTTATTTAATACTTTCATATTTTTTTCATTTAATGTTTCATTTTTTATTTTTTTATTTTTAATGAGATTTAAAAAATTAGAATTAAATAGCTATTAATTTCCTAAGATGACTGTCTAACAGATCCTCTGAAAATAGATAGTCATGTTGACTATGTCTTTTTTTTTTTTTTAGTCACTTTAACTTGACATTGATAAATAATAATTATATCGAAAAAGTTTATTTTAACTTCATATTATCTATCCTATCTGATATGTAATTTTTTTATTATCCATGATAATATTGGAAATGTTGTTACACTTTTAAAAGTAAGATGAGACTATCGTGATCTTTTTATCAAGGAGGGGAAGATATACAATCTACTTTACCGAGGTTGATGACTTGTTTTTATTTTATAAGTAATTGTATATAGATTTATGACTTCAAACACAAAATCTAGGGTTATGCTACTATATCCTCTAATATAGTGACTAGAACTCTTGATGTTAGTTGGATTTCAATTAATAATGAAAAACAAGTTAATTAATTATAAGTAAAATATAAGAAAATTGAAATCCATTGAACTCTCTATTGTTTAGCCTGTGCTAAATTCCTAATTTTTGCTCCACTGAAATTGTTAAATTATTCCACACAATTACAAGTAGAGTTTTTTTTTTTTTTTAGACATTATCCTTAAATTCCATAATTGTTTCCTGTAAAAATTTTCTTTATTTGCATATATTGGACAACACTTTAATAGATGAAAATCATCACCAAAATCCAAAATTTCATATTAAATTATTAAAAATTATTATAGAGAAGATATATCTGAATCTATGTTGGCAAACTAGTGAAAGATGAAGTCTTCCAAAATCAAATCTCCTTAAGATGTCCATGGTTTAATTCTTGAATGGAGAAGGAGAAAAAGAGCAAAATTCTTTTACGTACATTGATTTGACTTGGAGACCACAACTTTTATAATGTTCCTTTATATATTAATTTAAATTAGAATCTTATTAACCCCAATTTACTTAGTATTAGGTTTCTACACATTAAAACTCATACCAAATAGATGTATCTAGAGCCCAATTAATATAAAACTTCTCTAACTCTATTAAAATAAATAGTCTATAATATAATTATTATTTAATATGTAAGTCTATCATAAAAAATTATAAGAAATCCTAACAGCATCAACACCATCATTGTCTAGTTTAATGCCAACCTCATTTGATATGTAGCAGTAGAAATTTAAATCATGAAATGGAATGAAGCAAAACTGTTGTTTCCTCATCAAACTTACCAAATTGAACTCTAAGTGGCGTGTATTCAATCTCAACTTTCAATGACTTTTCTAGAATTTTAAAGTTTCAACTCTCAAATCGGTGATTTTAAAATATCCATTTTTGACCTTATAGTTAGATAAGTCTACCAAGCAATCCTTATTACTGCCACAATCCATCTTTTGAACCTTATTGATCATACTGCCAAGGAAAAGGCCAATTATTTAGTCATACAAATTAGGGAAAGTTACATATCTGAATCTAAAAAGATGTTTTGTCAAATTTCATTCAAGTTGATTCTTTCAATACAAACAATTTATCATAGAATGTCCATGGTCCACCTCTAACTAACACTTTAGAGACTATACTTGCAGTGGAATTTGAATAAAACAATATTATCTTCCATCATCTCCATAACAATATCCTTAATCATTTCGTGATATGTGGGATACTACATTTGAAAGCTTCTATGTCGATATTTGTGGTTGAAAGAATCTAACTAATTATAGAGCAAAATTCTTTTTAAACAATTGCTCGATTAAACATTTCTATTATCATAATTGGACCATTGTAGTGGGTTGATTTTTACAATTGCTAACGTAGGAGCTTAGCTCTATAATCAACCTTTTAGGATCTAGCAACTTGCAAAAAAAATCAATGAAACTGATAGGTTGCCTTAATATCCGATTGGTGCAGACCAAAGACATTATGATGTTCAAGTTAGAACTATAGTAAAAGTTATAAAATATAGAAAGAAGAGCATACAACAAATGATTATATGTATAGCGTATGACAAATGATTAAGTGTGTGGCATACAAATAGTGATAGAAAAGGGGTTATTGAGATTAAAATAAGATATTGTGCGACAAAGTAGATAGTGATGTTTGTTGAGTGTTTGTGAAGAATTTGACAGAGTGATGGTATGGTGGTCAAGATGGTCCCCCCCTCCCCCCCCCCCCCCTCTCAATTGGTTGCTCTCCTTTTATAAGAGGAGAAAAGACTGTTGTCAAGTTGTATTAATTTCTGAGATCAAGGGATCCATTCCCTTGATCCTCGCCTCTACATTTATTCAGTTAACCTTCATTAAATTGTTCAATCTTTATACTAAAGTGATTTGATTTAATCGAGCATTATTATTGGTCGTTGGCTCCAAGGCTTTGGGTTTCAACTAGGCAGGATTGGATATTAGCCCAACTCTTAAGCTAATATTTATGGTCTTACCTACAACCTATCTATTAGGCCCGTGTTAGGTTGACTTTGCCTATTATAGTTTGTCTTTCACTCCTTCGATAGACATTGATATGAATCACGCCAAGAACTGATGCAATCTGTGAATCGAGTAAGGTTCTAAGATCATCTAGAATCAGATTTGTATGGAAACCTCGACCCATTGCTTATATGGAAGCAAGAACCTTGGTATGGTGAAGACGCCACAATCAACGATGGAAGAATTGATTGATAAGTCTATGAAGAACGTCAAAGGAAAATCCTGATAAGTTCGAAAAGTTCTACGAAGAACCAAAGAGAATACTCTCACTAATATTATTAATCATCAATTGAATTCTCCTTTAAGGTTACATTGGTTTATATAGCTGAAAATAGTAAGTAGGATAAAAGAAAATAATTAATTAAGCAATCAAGCCTTTACAATAAGAAAAATAAATAATAATGAAAGAAGAATAAAGAATAAAATTGGCAACTAATTGTCTTAAAAAAGATGCAAGAAATCGGTCTCAGATTGGAAGTCTTTATCTCCATATTGGAAAGTCTTTATGGCCAAGAAATCAACTTCATATTGGAAAGTCTTTATGGCCATGAAATTAGCTAGAATCTGCCCCACCAATTACTTCAATTAAATTGATTAAGTCTTGATCTTCTTTTAGGCCCATCTTGGAGTTTACCATTTTAAAATCAACCTAAATCTTTTGAATCAATCCATTAAGTGCTTCTTTGAACCTCTTAGTTCTTGCCCTTATAATTGGCCCAACTAGAATATGCAATGGATCCTTTAGTGATGCTTATTTATTCTCATCATCCGCTCTCTCTTGAAAAGGATTTGTCCTCAAATCTTCACTTACATCAAAAAGAGTTAAATCAGTAACATTGAAAGTGGCACTAACATTGTACTCACCTGGCAAATCCAACTTGTATACATTGTCGTTGATGTGTTCAAGGACTTGAAAAGGTCCATCTCCTCTTAGAAGCAGCTTAAACCACCTTTGTGTCGGAAATCTTTCTTTTTTCATGTGCAACCAAACCTAATCTCCAAGTTCAAAAATCAACTTCTGCCTCCCTTTGTTAGCTTGTTTTGCATATTACTCCGTTCTCCTCTCAATATTGAGTCTTGATTTCTTATGTATCTGCTTAACAAATTCAACCTTTTTCTTTCCATCTAAGTTAATATGTTCAGATATAGGTAATGACGTTAAATCCAATGGAGTTAAAGGATTAAAACCATAAACAATCTCAAATGATGAAAACTTAGTTGCAGAATGAATAGTACGATTATAAGCAAACTCAACATGTGGTAAACACTCTTCCCATGTTTTGATGTTCTTTTTTATAATAGCCCTTAACAAAGTAGACAAAGCCATATTTACTACTTCGGTTTGACCATCAGTTTGAGGGTGACAAGTAGTAGAAAACAAAAACTTAGTTCTTAAATTACCCCACAAGGTATTCCAAAAGTAACTTAAAAACTTAGTATCTCTATCTGAAACAATTGTCCTAGGTGTATCATGCAATCTCACAATCTCTCTAAAGAACAATTCAGCAACATGTGAATCATCATCAGTTTTGTGATATGGAATAAAATGTGTCATCTTAGAAAATATATCAACAATCATAAAAATTGAATCTCTACCACATTTAAACCTAGGCAAACCTAACACAAAGTCCATTGAAATATCAATCCAAGGTTCACTAGGAATGGGTAGTGGTATGTATAAACCATGGAGTTGCACTCGGTATTTTTCCTACCTACATGTAACACATCTATCACAAATCCTCTCAACATCCCTTTTCATGTGTGGCCAATAAAAGTGTTCTTGCAAAACGACTAAAATCTTAGCAACTCTAAAACGTCCCATTAGACCTCCATCATGGGATTCCCTCACTAACAAATCTCGTAATGAACAATTAGGCACACAAAACTTATTTTCCTGAAACAAATGATCATTATGCCTAAAGAACTTCCCAAACGCAAATTTCTCACAAGATTGATACACATCACTAAAATCATGGTCTAACAGATATAGTTCTTTGATGCATTCAAAATCAAGCTACCTAGTATCAAGAGTGGAAACTAATACATACCTGCAGGAGAGTGCATCCGCCACAATGTTTTCCTTACCTTGTTTATACCGAATCACGTATGGAAATGTCTCGATGAATTCCACCCAACATGCATGTCTCTTGTTTAGCTTGTGTTGGCCTTTCAAATGCTTTAAAGACTCATGATCAGTGTGAATCATAAATTCCTTAGGCCATAAGTAGTGCTACCATGTCTCTAAAGCTCGAACCAATGCATACAATTCATTGTCATACGTAAGGTAATTTAGGGTTGTCTCGCTTAGTTTCTCACTAAAGTATGCAATTGGTCTTCCCTCGTGCATAAAGACTGCACCAATACCAATACCTAATGCATCACATTCAATTTCAAACGTTTTAGTAAAATCAAGCAAAGTAAGTAAAGGAGCATGAGTTAATTTTTCCTTGATCAATTTGAACGCCTTCTTTTACTCGTCAACCCATTTGAATCCAACGTTTTTCTTGATGACTTCGATAAGTAGTGTAATGAAGCTACTAAAGTTTTTCACAAACCTTCTATAAAAACTAATGAGTCCATGAAAACTACGAACACTGCATACACTTGTAGGACTCAGCCATTCTTGGATTGCACATACCTTCTCCTCATCAACCTATATACCTTATGCACTTACAACTAGGGGTGGGCATGACCATGTTCGGGTCGGGTCCACCTGGAACCGACCCGAACATGGTAGACTCACGGATCGCAGATCTTGGGTCCAAACATGGTCCAACAAAGGAGAGGAACCGACCCGAACCGAACACCCAATGTTCGGTTCGGTTCGGTTCGGGTTCCATGTTTGGGCCCAATTTTGGGCTTCATTTTTTGGGCCTAAATTTTTGTTATTTTTTAACTATTTTTGAGCCCATTATTATTGGACCTTTAAATTTAAGTATTTTTTGGACTTTTTAGGCTTATTTTATCTTGTGGATGGAACCAAAAAAATTATATGAGTGAAAAAAAATATAAGGTGGATGTAACATACTAAGAAAAAAATTAAATGGGAACAACATACCCGTAAAAATAAATGCTGCCCACTATGTAAAATGAAAAAAATATATTTTTTGCATATGCTTTTACATATGTCATCTGGCACTTCAATGTAAAGGAAAAAAAAAATATTTTTTTAGCATGCTTTTACATCTACTGAGTACTGTCCACTGCCTGCAGTGTAAAGAAAAAAAATAAACATATTTTCAGCAGATTTTTATATCTGCCACTGCCCATTGCCTGTAATGTAAAGGAAAAAAATAAAAAATATTTTCAACATGCATTTACATCTTGCATGCCCACTGCCTACTGCATGTAACATATTTTCAGCAGATTTTTATACCCATCACAGCCCACACTACCTGTACTGGAAAGGAAAAAAATAAAAATATTTTCAGCATGCATTTACATCCTGCATACTGCCACTGCCCACTGCCTACTGCCTGTAACATATTTTCAGCAGTTTTTATACCCATCACAGCCCACACTGCCTGTACTGTAAAGGAAAAGAGTAAAAATATTTTCAGCATGCATTTAAAATTTAAACCACAGCACAACAACTGTGACTTTATAATATTTTTCTATACCCCACAGTATAGAGCAAATGTTAGAAGGGTTAGTCCTGCTAACATCGAGGGGGATAAAATCTATCGTGTTTGTTGAGTCGCCCTCTATACTCATGGGGTATTGTCTCACTTGTGATGTGCGATGATAGTTTTGTCACTCAGTAGCGGGATGTCTTTGTAGCTTTGTCACGATGTGCGATGATAGCTATTCCGCCACGTGACCCCTTACACTGAGCGAAGCTGGTCTACCTATTCATGTTGTTATAGCTTTCCTTGGGTTCCCCATTGGTGCAAATTTTAGAAAGAGACGCATACCTTGAAAAATAGATTTAGAAAGAAAAGGTTTCTAAAAGTATTTGAGAAAAAGCTTTTGAAATCCTAAAGATAATTTATAAAACTCAGATTTTTAGAAAATAAATCGTCTTAAAGAAAAATGTTTTGCAAAATGTTTTCAGGAGACATTTTATAAAACTTAGTTTAAACAAAACCCTCGCACTCATTAGACTTTACAGCTTAAATGTTTGGTTTTATGTTACAAAACCCTCCCAGGTGTTTGAACAAGGAATTAGGGTACCAGTCCGCTACGATCAAACTAGGTGGGTCAGACGACTAATGACGCTGCATTGTTCATTTGTAAACGTTGTGTTTTTAATGTTATTATTAATTACGTTATTACGTGCATTTCAAATTTCGAACAAGATTTTGTAGAACTTTTATATAAACACGATGACATGCCTATTTTAGATATTGTTCTTAGTAATGTTTATGATGATATTTTTAGATATATTTTGCTTAGAAATTGTAATGAAATTTTAAAGTATATGATTTTCTTGTTTGGAAAAATTATTTATAGATACGGGTTTACTCCATGACGTCCTTTTGGGTTTCATTAGTTGGACTTCAGAAGGATTTCGTGGGATGTCCGGTAAGACTGCTGAGTTTATTAGAAGGAATCCGGGTCGAGTCTTGTCATAAATGGTACGTTACATAATAAAAATAATGATGAGATGCTCATTCCAGTAGTAAAAATTGTTTCTCCTTTTATGTGTGTTAAGGTCAACGAAGATAGTTCTCTTGATTCCTTGTGTTTTTCTTTGTGTTTTGCAAGATTGGATGGTATTAATTAAACTATAGCATTGTTGGGATTCTATTAATGGAATTAAAAAGTCATGTAGTTCTGGAGTGTATATGATGTTTAGAAACTAGATAGATGATATCATCAACTTTGTGTATCTTATGTGTGTATCAAAATGCTTTAATTAAATTACATTACTTATCTTTTCCTTAATTTGCAATTGTGAGATAGATGTGCATGTACTCCCCAAAGGGGTAGTACAAAACTCATTTGGATTTTTTTTTTCTTTTTATGTAAAGAAATTTGCTAGATAAATTTGTTTCCTGTTAAGTAATCATTTGACCTAAAAACTTGTGCTTGTTGGTAAGGGCCTAAATAATAGTATGTAAGAACTCCAACATGGATTGTTGGATATTTGTAGTGGACCTGATGTGAATATAAACACAGATTCAGATTTATCATAAACACATATGACAAATACAGAAACAAACACTTGGAAGTGCTCAAACTAAGCAGTCTTGGTAATGGCTCTAATACTCTGTTAACCTCTGCACTTTAAAACTCTTAAGCTTAAACTAGTTGTTAAGGGCTTAGATATTTCTTTCTTGTTACTTACAGTCGCTTCATAGTCCACTACTCATTGGTTTTATTATCTATATCACTTGAACTACATTATATGAATTTTATATGGTAATGCTAATGTCATAATAATCTAAGTGTCAGCTTCAATTGATGGTTGTGATCCTTCACATATATCATCATCCAACCACATTGATGCAAGCCATGATGAGTTTAACAGTCTTAGGTACCCTAGTTTTTATTTATCCTATAGTAGTAGAACGCATGCTCTACAACTTTGACTTTTATTGAAATAAGCAACAATTCTCATCATTTATGAAGAGTAACCTACCTTGTCATTTCCTTTCATAATAACACAACCTGGTAGCAAGCGATTTGTTTAACCTATTTGATTTACCATCTTGATTAGGCATTGGCTTGTTTTCTTGTAGAGAACAATTTGAATCTGCTTTAATTCTTAACAATAATACTTCTGGTACCACTTATATAAGCTATCTTAAGAACATTCTTTCGATTAAGTTGTAATTTTTCAGCTTCATCATATTCTGATGTTAATATTGACTACTATATAATGCAATAGGCGTATACATCCTTTCATAGTAAACGTCATTGATTTTGTTATCTCACAGTTATTGCTATGATTCGAAACAGGTAAATGGCAGTATTTTGCCAGCTTCAGTTATATCTCTATATTGCTTGTACCCCTGCTACATTAGACTTGCAAGTGAACCAAAGGACTATCAATTCAATGGTCTACACAAGCATTCTGAAGCTGTTTCCATTGGCACCCTGACCCTTGGTCTACTTGCCACTGTTTTATCAGTCGTGTATTTTGCAGTGTGTGCTGGATCTTCTACAACTTTGCTCTCCTCTCCACCAAGTTCACATCGTGCAGGTTAGTGTTCAAAAACTGAGTATACTTTTTTAACATCTTTTGATTTGCATTTCTATCATATGATAACTCAAAAAAATCTGTTCATAGAAAAGGAAACCAATGAATTGGTTAAGGGTGGAGTGGTGATGTTGTGGACAATAAAAGGATATAGTTATATGGAATAAGGAATTTCAATTGACAAAACCTTCAAAAGTACTTCTGTGGGGTTTGTCTTTTAAGATAAAATCTAATGACTAATTTTTATTCGGACAAAAACATCTTAAATTCATCTTTTAAGCAAGGTTTGAAGATATGTGAGGCATTACGGTGTGATCATCTTGCCATGAGACAAGACGGGCGTCTCTATTGAAAATGACTTGGAAAAAAAGAAAAAAAGTGATATTAAGATGCTTTCTATTATTTTTTGAACTTAATGATGAAGTTAACAAGCTTTTATTTAAATCAAAAAAGGGAAAATATTTTCGCTTTTATCGATTTATTAAAGATTAATGGTTTTTTTTAATAATTTTTAAAAGTACTTATTTCAATTCATCAATTTACATTTTGTTACATAATACATTGTTATATAATGCCTTATTAGGACTAAGTTCCCTAAAAAGACCACCACCATTACTCTCTTTACAACTGTTGTCACTACCCAACATCACCAATACTATGACCATTATCTCCTGCATCACTTCTTTGCTACAAATGTCACTTCATCATCTTGGTCATAAACAAGTTGGTAGCAAACGATTTTTTACAAAAGGGAAACAAGGACTAGACCATAAAGGGGTCAGGAATGAAAAGACAAAATGCTTATAATTGAATGCAATATGCATTGTAGAATCCTCATGTTGGGGTTACAAAATGAGCAGATGTTTCTTCATATGAATTTTTTTGCAAAATGAACAGATATTTTCTAGTTTGAATCATATATTCTGATTTTCTTGTTTTCTTGTTGAAGGTTTTGGTAAGCCTTTGCTCCCATTAGACAACAAAGCTGCAGAAGCAAAAGAAAAGGAAAAGGCTAAGCTAGTGACATATTCATATGCCTTCTTCCATATCATTTTCTCTCTAGCTAGTATGTATTCAGCAATGCTTCTGACTGGGTGGTCAACCTCTGTTGGGGAGAGTGGTAAGTTAGTTGATATGGGTTGGCCTTCTGTGTGGGTTAGGATCGGAACAAGTTGGGCAACTGCAGCTCTTTATATATGGTCTCTCATTGCTCCGATTATGTTTCCGGATAGGGAGTTCTAAGTATGAAAAATGATGTGGACTTGAATAAGTCAAAAATACTGTATATGTGTGATGCAACTATTCGACTAAGGGATTGTGTCATGTGTTAATAATGTTTACGATATATCATGAAAACCTATTATGGATAGTAGTGATATGCCACTAGATTGCATGTTAAGTTTGTGTGATCTAATCCAAGTTAAAGCTGTGTCAATGAAGCTGTAATGCTAGTAGCCTAGTTTGTGAATGAGGAGGATGCCATTTTTGGGAAGAAAAGGGCTTTTCACCAACCCACCCTATAAGATTTTCTTACTCCTCTTGATTATTTATATTATTGAATATTGTTGATGATGCCTTATACGAGTGATTTACTCCTTCTAATTATGGGCTAGATTTTTGTTATTGTCACTCGACTTTGTAGCTCAACCTTATATATGTTACTAAAGCTTGTTTCTTCATTCTAATCTTTTACTTTAATTGTTCTCAATATTCCAAAGTTATTTGATCATTGATTAGGAGATTTAGTAATTTATATTGAACTTGAAAAATGAATGTATGTGTTTAGACCCTAATTAAAGTGACATGAGTAGCATAGGATATGAATATATTTGTGTTGCTTGTGCAATTATCATTGAGTAATCTACGATTAATGAACTTGACTTAGTTTATCTACATAGGAATATGATGGGTTAAGTGAGCTTGATCATGTCTACTAAACTATCGAAAGAGGCGTATGGATAGATTAGGCATTAATCAATTTAAGATTAGATAGAGATAAAGTGAAAATGATGGACGTTTAGGTTGAGTGAAGTCGTAATCCTAGAGCTTCAGAACTTCCATTTCTCATTTTTGGTATTTTGAATAGGTTTGTTTTGAAACAATTTTAGTACTTAGCAAGTTGGCTCAATCCTCGTGAGAACGATATCTTATTCATCATTGTATTACTTGTGAATTGTGTATACTTGTACAGGGTTTCTTATGTGCATGTCTTGTGAACATGACACATGCTCATAAACTAGCCATCAACTATCAGTCATGTTCTGTTGTTGTTAAAATATTTGGCATGGATAGATGTAATGATCTGTTAGTGTTCCATAACAAAGAGAGGGGAGAAGTGTTCAAAAAATTGGGTACCATGAATGTTCCAAAGAAAAACATGTTGGACACTTGGTTAAGCGCTGCTGGGATGACGCCACCAATTTCTATAGCATTGGATTGTCATGATGAGATTCCAGATCCTACCATTGAATCTATTCTAATTCTTAACAATAATGCTTCCAGTAAGTTTCAGAGATCTGGTACCAATGAATTGTTTAACAATTCATTATCTCTGTGACCATTATCTTTGCATCACTTCTTTGCTACAAATGTCACTCCATCATCATGGTCAAAAACAAGTTGGTAGCAGACGGTTTTTTATAAAAGAGAAAAAAGGACTATACCAAAAAGGGGTCAGGAATGAAAAGACAAAATGCTTATAATTGAATGCAATGTGCATTGCAGAATCCTTACGTTGGTGTTGCAAAATGAGTAGATATTTCTTCATTTGAATTTTTTTGCAAAATGAAAAGATATTTTCTAGTTTGAATCGTATATTCTGATTTTCTTGTTTTCTTGTTGAATTGTAAGCCTTTGCTCCCGTTAGACAACAAGGCTATGGAAGAAGAAGAAAAGGAAAAGGTTAAGCCGGTGACATATTTATATGCCTTCTTCCATATCATCTTCTTTTTAGCTAGTATGTATTCAGCAATGTTTTCGGATAGGGAGTTCTAAGTATGAAAAATGATGTAGATGTGAATAAGTCAAAAATACTATATATGTGTGATGCAACTGTTCGACTTAGTGGATTGTGTCGTGTGTTAATAATGCTTACGATATATTGTGAAAACCTATTATGGATAGTAGTGATATGCCACTAGATTGCATGTTAAGTTTGTGTGATCTAATCCAATTTAAAGTTGTGTCAGTGAAGTTGATTTAATGCTAGTAGCCTAGTTTGTGAAAGAGGAGGAGGCCATTTTTGGGCATAAGAGGGCTTCTCACCAAGCCACCCTATGAGATTTTCTTACTCCTCTTGATTATTTAGATTATTGAATATTGTTGATGATGCCTTATATGAGTGATTTACTCCTTATAATTATGTGCTAGATTGTTTGTTATTGTCATTCAACTTTGTAACTCAACCTTATATATGTTACTAAAGCTTGTTTCTTCATTCTAATCTTTTACTTTAATTGTTCTCAATATTTCGAAGTTAATTGATTACTAATTAGGAGATTTAGTAATTATATTGAACTTGAAAAATAAATGTATGTGTTTAGACCCTAATTAAAGTGACATGAGTAGCATGAGATATGAATATACTTATGTTGCTTGTGCAATTATCATTGAGTAATCTACGGTTAATGAACTTGACTTAGTTGATCCACATAGAAACATAATGGGTTAGGTGAGCTTGAGCATGTCTACTAAACTATCGAAAGAGACGTATGGATAGATTAGGCATTAGTTGATTTAGGATTAGATAGAGATAGAGTGAAAACGATGGATGATTAGATTGAGTGAATTGGTTGAGTGAAGTTGTAATCCTAGATCTCTTACCCCTTTAGCTTAGATCTTTAATCATTTTAATTGTCAAATTTAGTTTTAGCTTCAAAACTTCCATTTCTCATTTTTGTTATTTTGAATAGGTTTGTTTTGAAACAATTTTAGTACTTAGCAAGTTGGCCCAATCCTCGTGAGAATGATATCTTATTCATCATTGTATTACTTGTGAATTGTGTATACTGGGGTTTCTTGTGTGCATGTCTTGTGAACATGACACATGCTCAGAAACTAGCCATCAACTATCAGTCATGTTTTGTTGTTGTTAAAATATTTGGCATGGATAGATGTAATGATCTGTTAGTGTTCCATAACAAAGAGAGGGGAGAAGTGTTCAAAAAATTGGGTACCATGAATGTTCCAAAGAAAAACATGTTGGACACTTGGTTAAGCGCTGCTGGGATGACGCCACCAATTTCTATAGCATTGGATTGTCATGATGAGATTCCAGATCCTACCCTTGAGGATAAAGGTATTTTTGAAGAACAAAGGAATAATGAGAACCTCAAGTTTCACTTAATTTAGAATTTTTATTTTAGGATTTTTATTTAATTTTAATTAGTTATTTTATTTAATTTTGAATTAATTATTTTATTTTATTTAGGATTAGAATTCATTTAATTAAGATTAGTTATATTATTTTAATTAATATTTCTCTTCTTGTTAATTTAGAATTTGTTTTGATTTGGGATTTTATTTCATAAGGAAGTTATGTTTCCTTGGAAAGTAAGAATTAGTTAGCTATAAATAAGAGATTAATTTAAGATTATTATTATGTTTTTTTGGCTTAGAAGAATTAATAAAACTCAGTAGATTTGTCAGATAATTTATCTTTGTTTTTCAGTTTTTCTAGCTAGCAATACTTGAGATTGTTTAGGCTAAATTCAAGTTATTTCGTTAAGTTGATTTTATATTATTTCAGCTTTTTTCGAGAATTTATTTTGGGATTTGCTTGAGCTAAGGTTAGGTGAATTCTGTTATCTAATTCTAGAGGATTAATTTGCCAATTATGTGGGTTGATTGATCCGAAATCTAAATTGATTTGGTGAGTAATCTTGGGTAATTTAGGTTTCTTGTTGGATCTTTAGATAAGTCCTCAACACTATGCATAGATTCTCTTTTAGGATTGTTGTTATTTAGTTTTTTTCATACCATGTACAATAAAAACAACTTGAACTAAATCTTTATCTAAATGGATGTTTCTTTTCACTAAATTACATTGGACAGTGATAGATTTACTGTTACTTGATTGTGAAATTATTTTTTACAAAATAGATGCATAATTTGATTTGATTTTATAATCAATTTTAATATAGGGTGAACTTGAAGAGAACTATCTTATTATATTGTTTTTACATAGTAGTATCATTCTACCTAATTATTATCCTTAATTTTATAGATTCTTCTTAAATCTTAACCTAGTGTGATAAATGAATTAGCTTTATTGGTCTCCACTCAAAGCCTAGCAACTTGAGCAGTTTGCCTAAAAGTTCAATTTTAGGTGCGATAATGTCGTGTTGAATAAATATCATTGGTACATAGATTTAAAAAATATTATATAACATGATAATTCCGTAGGTTAATATGTTGTTAGTGGTACTTAATATGTGGCTAGGTGAAGCATAAAATGTACCTTGATAGTATCAAGTATCACCTTAACAGTTTATGAAATATGTATCATGAACAAAATCTTCGTGATAAATATGTTTAACTTAATTGCTAATTACGATTGGTAGTACCGATTTAATAACTTGTGAATATTTTATCAGAAGTAAGTATCAAAATCTATGTGATAAACATATTACTTATCATAGCTATTTAAATTCGGTTTTAATGCATGAATAGCAGGAAGTTAGAAAAACCACCTCAACAATTTGTGAAGATCATGATCAAAATTTATATTATTTTTCACAAATAATTCATATGATTAATATGTTATTTAGATTCGAGCATCACGCCTGAATAGTTTAAGGTTAAAATACATTTTAATAATACTACCTCCGCAATTTATAAATATGTATGCACCATAAACAGCAAAATCTATATGATAATTATAAAATACTTTCTATTTAAAAAAAAAAAATCTTATTAATTTAGATGATGGTCAATTTTCATATTACAAAAGCACAAATCTCTTACTTTTCTTAAAATTCAAATACTAATCATCATAAATTCGCTGAGTTTATTCACTTAAGAAAAGGATAAAGGAATTTTTATTAAATTAGTGTAAACATTAATCAAGAATCAAGATATATATATATATATTTGTTTATTTATTTTCTGCTTTCCATGATATTTATTCATATATTAAGCGAAAAAATTAACTAAAAATACACTTTTTTCCTTTTACATTTAAAAACTGTAACACAGTGCCGTCACTCTAGCATCCGAAACACCAGCTCTAGAATCTTGTAATCTTGATCTAAACGACCAAACCACCCCTGACCCCAGGCCTCACTATCGAGCAAACTCATAACCCTGGTGAAAACAAATCGAAGAAAAACAAATTCAAAATGGGCAGCTCTCGTCTCTCATCGCTCAGGGACTCTTTTTCTTCTCTCTCACAGCTCAGGGACTCTTTTTCTTGTATCTCCCAAGATACGCCTCACGATTTGCCCTTGTGTCCTCTCTGGTCCTCTCAAGAGAACCACCACAACCACCGAGCGAGAGCACCCATTTCACGGATTCTGAAAACGGGCGGAGGCAGAGGGAGGGGGCCGTCGATTCCGGCGCACGTAGACCAAGTGAATTTCGCCACTGATGGGTTCAAGAAAGGGTCTCAGTCGAGGATCAGGCGGGCTAGCTTGTTGTCGATGATTTGTGGCTCCGGAGGACGCATGGGTATGCTCAATTTTCGACCAGTTCTTCTTGGACATTTTTTGGAATCTTGATTGGTCTAGATGGGTTGTTGGAATTACATTGCTGGGTATTTGAATTTTTCGTCTTATTTAGGGTTTCGGGTTGAAGTTTGATTGTTTAAATGTGTGAATTGGGACATGGGACATGGGTTGATCATGGTCATTCTTTTTTTTTTTTTTTGTTATATAAATTTAATTTTATAATGATGGTCTGATTGTACAGGATTGGAATATGCAGACCCTAAAAGAAAAGCCACCGTTGTTGGCAAGATTCTTGTGGCTGCCGACTTCACTGTCTTTTGCATTATCATTCTCAAGCAATCCTCTTTTCAATTCTAGCACCATGGTATGTATCTATTTCCATTTTCCAACAATTCTATTTAATACTGCGCTTTGTTGTTGTTTTATTTATGTATGTCTATGCTAATAATGTTGTTTTGATTGATTGATTTTGCAGTTCTCCAAACATGAAGAAGGGGTTACGCATGCTGGTGGTGCTGGCTACATTGGTTCACATGCTACATTATGCCTGCTTGAGGACAATTATTGCATTACCATTGTTGTATGTTTATGTTTCTTCTGCTACTGTTAATTATTTTAATGGCTTGTTCAATGTAGAAACTTAAGGAAAATGGTTTTTTTGTAGGACAACCTTTCGCGGGGGAATATAGGTGCGGTTAAGGTGCTAGAAGAATTGTTTCTGGAACCTGGGAGGCTTCAGTTCATTTACGCCGACTTGGGGGATGCAAAAGCTGTATCCTTAAAATGATGATAAGATGCATGTTTGATATTAAGTTATGGATGTGAATGTTGGAACTTTGTTTGCTTAACTGGTATTTTTCAGGTTCACAAAATATTTGCAGAAAATGCATTCGATGCTTTGATACATTTTGTGGCTGTTGCTTGTGTTGGGGAAAGTACCCTTGATGCTCTTAAGTAAGTATTGCTTATAAATATTTTCAGTGCTTGATGTGCAATACAAGTTGAGGTTAACTTTTAATATTAAATTACATTCTGGCATCAATTCTCATTCTGTTAGTGATTATTTACTTTTACATTATTCAATCTATTCCTTTCAGAAGTTTGACCTACATTTTTTTGGGCACATTTTGTTGTTCATATAATAGATCTGAAGATTATTATCTTTTTATTAAAATATATTTCAGGGTCAGGATGATCACCTCTTAGAATCGCACAGCTGCATTCAATTTCTAGTTAAATTGTTGAGGCCAGTTAGCTCTACTGCTATTGAAGACAAAGGATGAAAAATAGGTTCCAAGCTTTTGGCATTATGTAGGGACATTGACGTCAATCGGGCTAAACTTTTAGATTCAAGCTCTTCTGCTATTCTTTCTAAAGTTCAGGAAATAATTGTCAGCTGCAAGGAAATGAAATCATGTGGAGATGATGCTAGAAGTGGGAGGCCAGAGTTAAGCCCAAAATGGATAGCTTTGTTAACAATAAAGAAAGCTTGCATATCTAAAATTTCTTTTGAAGGTATTTTGGAATGTAAACCCTTCCACTATAGATTTAAGATGCTGATATATTTGATTTTGATTGTTTATTTGTCTTGTTAAGACTCCAAAGGTTATAAAGTTACTAATTTGTGTGTTCATGAAAGTCATCTATAGAAATTATAATTTGTAGCATTATGCTTTTGAATGCTCAACAATTAAAGAAGATTGTGTGCTTGCAATTGAACCATGAACTCGATTTGCTTGAAATGTGAAAATTTTCATTCCTTGTTTAGCCTTGTCATGCTTTCCTCAATTATATCTTTTCGGTATTGGATGTGTCAATTTGTCTTTTGTATGTGTGTATATTTCAGTTTTCAAATTAAATGGTTTTTGGCATGCTTAACAAGATCTGTATCTACTGTTATGAAAACAAGTTTTTGGTATGTCGCATGCTTGGTTATTTGCATATTTGATAAATATATTATAATACTGGTTTTAGTGGAATTTTTCTCTTATTTGAGGCAAATCATATTATTTAATCGGAGTACATTTTTACTGTCTCTATTATATCTATGGAATTACTAAAAGTTTACATGTTTGAGACCTATTTCTGTGGGCCCTATGGTAGCATTCTCTTGTTTTATGGAACATTTCTGTTATGGCTTGTTGCTTATTCATGCCAAAATCCTCTCACTGTTTAATCAAGATGCATATTCTTTTATTTGTAGGATCATAGAGGTCATGGACTAGCAAATCATGCATGGTTGTCTCTTGACCTTTTGGAGGTGCTATGTCAACCAGTTGAGACAGGCCATGCTAGGACAGTACGAGCGATGCTTGAGTTCCCTCTCAAACATTGCCCAGAAATTTTACTTCTTGGAATCACATAAATTAATGTATTTTCCTTGTGTTTATTTAATGAAGTTGTTTTTATGTGAAAAAATTGACTTTTCAGGACTTTGTTAATGGATGATAACGAATTGTTTTCTTTCTTTCTTTCCTTTTTTTCTTTTCAGACTGCTTATAACCTCCTGCAGTGCGAGGTGTCATCCATTGTTCTATCCTTGATAGTTGCAAATTCAATGGGAAGCATGATTCTTAATATTTGGCATTGTAATTCCAAGCTAGTGGTCCGTGGATTTATAGAAATGACAGGAACTGATCTAGGAAACATACTTAGAATTATGGACGTCTGCCAAGAGTTAAAAGGTAAAATTTTAACATGGTGATTTGCCTGCTTATAGAATATTTATTGTTGTTTGTTGGTGAAAATTCTTTGTATATTATTTGCATTGGTGTCGATTGAGATTGTACCTTTGTTGTTATAAGCCATTATCATTTTAATTTATTTTTGCTGGTAGTAGGGCTTTGCTAATTGTGAATATTAATTTGTTTCCATAGGGTGAGCAATGAATGAGTAATTTTAGTTTCATAGTATGTGCATTTATGAGTTTTGGGATCGTTTTGACCTTAGTCTTTTGCTTAGAGATGTATAGTATTAAACACATTAGGTTGTAACTAGGCTAATGTAAGTGGAACATTGGAGGTAATAGAACCCAAGTACATAATAAGTAACAAATACAAAGAGTGAACTATCGAGGAGAGAAATGCGATGATAAGAGAGAAATATCACTATCCAACTTCCTCATGTATAAAGCGTACAGAATTGCTAAATTAAGAGTAGAAGTCTAGGTTGACTTTTCATCATTATAATTATTAGAGTTATCATCATTTTCCTCTTTGACGATTAAAGAATTGTCATTTTTCCTGCATCAATTTAAGAAACATCATTTTACCTCTTCTTTTTTGTTATTATCATATCTGAATTGACTTTACTTACAAACAGTAAAGGTACTCAGTAGTTCTCATATCACTTTATCCTTATCTCTTTTTTGTTTTCTAACTTACTGTTTTTCTCCTTAAATTTGCAGTGGCCAACAATGAGGTAATAGTCATTAGTTCTTCTGAAAACTGCTTTAGCACCGGATTGGCTTCCTTCTCTGAAAAGAGCTTCAATGTAGCTTAGAATTGTTTATGGTTACCCTTTGATTGATTGGATCGTTCTGATTCCAATTCTAGAACTACTATGACATCCATGAATTACAATTGCTTGCTTAAGGTGAGATCTCATTCCTCCTTTGGTTTGTATAGTGGGACACTAGGGAGTTTTAGTGGTGGAACACTTGTAAGTAGTAATGGTTTGAGGATGAAGCTTGGTCTTGTAGGGATTCCAAATAGTAGGAAAGGTGATAAGTATGAGGTTTCCGATAAGTATTTCATGAGTTATGAATTTTTCTTCTAGTATAGTTCAGGCTGAAATTTCATAATATATTTGTTTTGGTTCAAATTCATTACTGGGTTGTTTTAGTGTATCCAATAGAGGAATCAACGCGTATTATGATTGCTTGTTTTGACTAGAAGGTAGCCATGAAAGTCTAAACATGATTGGAGGTCTTCAAAGGCTTGAATCCTTGTCAGGAGAGTGAAGAGACATTATGTGTGCATAGTTGTGGATTATTAGTGGAGACTTCCTGTGTGAGTAATTTGAGCCATTAACGTTTTTATTGTTGAGAGATGTTTTCTTTTAATTCCTAAACACTCTTCGTAAGTTTTTGAATTGATTAGATTGACCTCTATAGGTTTTGTATTGGAAGGAAATAGCATGTCTTGCATTAAATAAACTGTTTGCTCTAAATGAAAAGTTTTAACGACTTTTGAGAAATGATTCTAGGCTCTGTGTGCTTAAACAAGTAAAAAGCCAAACACTTTTCCTTACCTTTATTATGTGTGCGCCAATAGCCAATTTGAAGCCAAATATATAATTAGCCTTGATTTTTTTGTTCTTGCCCTACATAAATCCATGTCCAAGCCCGAAATAATTAAGCTTTATCCTTTAGAGCTTGGATTCACATGTGAGACTAAGATTTAGACAAAAGAAGGTGGGGAAAGAAAAAAAAAAGATATATTTGATGAAGTGAAGTCATGGTGAATGAAAAAAAAAAAAAAGTGTTGTGCATGCTTACAAATCATTATCAAAGAAAAAATTCTTAAGTATGCAAGCATAAACATGAATTGAAAAAAAAAAAAAAAAATGAAAAAGAGAGAAGATTGAAAAGAAAAGAAAGTGCAAAAGCAAAAATGGAAAAAAAAAAAAAAAGAAAAAAAAAGTTGAAAAAGAAGAAACAAAAAGAAGCTTAGGAGGCCGAAACAGTCAACAGAAGTTCAGGGCCTAACTAATCAATTTCTTAGAGCTCATATGTGATCTTAAGTTCATTTGATAACTACTTTATCGTTTCTTTCTTTTAGCCATTCATCCATTGGCCCCGTTACAACCTAAGGAAAAGACCTAGTTGATCTCTTGAGAAGTTGAACTATTTTGTTGGAGTAAACAATGTTTGACATGTTATTGATATCCGATTCCTTCCATGAGGTCTTTTGAATGCATATTAGCGGCCTTTCATTATTTATTCACATACGTTGTAAAATATTTGTGATTTTCTTGTACATAACTTCCACCTCGTATGTGTTGCAAGAGTGTTGAGCCTAGGTTCTGAGAGAGTGAAATGAGTGAAACCTTGTGAGAATTAGAGTCGAGGCGAAATAAATCCACAATGTGCATGTATGATGTTTTTGAAGCTTGAATGATGGGTGATAAGTTGGAGAAGACTGAGAATTTTGTAAGGATCATTAGTGACTTATTTTTAGTCAAAACACAAGATTGTGAGCGTGATGATTTTCTTGAGGATACATTGGATAGCTTATTAGTGAGTTTGAACAAAACATACTGTTTATGGGTAGTGATGTGGCGTAAAAATTGCATCAATAAGTGTTAGAATCGAAAGTTAGGGGAGTTCTGGGTGGGTATCCAAGAAAAGGGATTTTGGTCAACCTCACTTTGGTTGGGGTTTGGAAAATGGGTGGCCTGACTTGGGGAAGATTGCGTTGCCTGGTTTTGGGTTTGGGCCTGCTTGTGAGGCCAATTTTTCCATTTCGAGAGCTGCCAACTGCTAGTCGCTTATGGCAGTGCTGGCACCCATGGTGGAGGTGAAGAATAACGAGTTAGTGGAGTTGAATGACAACAAACTAAGTGCTGGAACTGGAAGAGAGAGCTTCATGAACTGCAAGGTTGATAAGCTGCAACAACAAAACACCAAGGTTGGTTTTTTTACTTTGTTTTGAGTCACAGGGAAACTTTAATGCATCCTGGCTGTTGATTTTAGAGGTTGGTGACCCGTAGTGTGACTGATTTTGTGCAGCTACTGACACCATAGGCCTTTTACGATGGCTTTTCTGTTTTCAGACTTGCTGTGTTTGGTGTTCTTGTGATTGGTGTTGTTAGATTGTATTATGAACATGTACCATCCTGTAGCTTGACACTAATTTTAATGACAGTGCTTATTTATGTCTTTGGTTTTTAGGAAAAGATGTACTGGTGCAGGCGATATGCTTCTTATTTTGTTGTTATTGCATCGCATGTTAAATGATTATGTATGATTCATCTAGCCATATACATATTATTTAATGATCAATTTCATGATTAGATTGTGTTGTAATACTCACTGGTTATGACTTTTGCAGTGGAATAATGTAGCAAATACCATTTGGTGGCAAGATTTCCTGCACAGAAGTGCTCCTGATTATTTATCTCTTTTCATTTGAGCTCCTATCGGAGGAAAATGATCAAGATTCAACATCTGATTTTGCTACTGAGCTGGCCAGCTTTATGGCATCTCTTGTAATTAATGTACACAGTAAAGCTCATTGGATTCTTGAGCTGTCAAAGTATGACTTGGCCGGGGCAACAGGACATTTAGTTGCTTTAGTACCTGGAATATATTCCTATAAAATTCCCAGTGCATCAGAATTCACATACTTCAAGCCTGTGAGTTTTTTCGTTTGCTCTCTATGTAAGTGTCTTCACACGTAGATTTTTCTTGCTTCAATGATGCTGATTGCTTAATCTTTTGTTGATATAGCCACATGCACACACTATATATATATATTTATTTATTTGTCGTTTGTTTTAAGTATTATGTCAAAAACCCCCGACATACGGTGGAATTTTTAAGTTTCTAAGAACCCATACCTTAGTACTTAATACCAAGTTGAAGCTTGTTTCCATCGTGTTGATTATCATTTTATTATCATTTATATTTTGTATATGCTACTATCTTGTGGAGGCATTTATGATAAGGATGTGGAAGAGTTGGCTTTAGGTGCGTTCACTAGGGTCGTTGTTGAAAGAATTGTCATATAATAAAGTATTGGTCATAATGTTTGATTGTGCTTTAATTCATTCGTTGTTCCTCAATCATACTAATATCAAGTTCACTGTTTCCTTTCGTGTTCTTAGATATTAGTTATATCTCTTTGTTGGTTGAATGAGTTATTTATGTTAGGATGTGAATAGTGGCTTTAGGTGTGACACTTAATGTAATGTCATATAATTAAGTTATGGTCATAATGATTTCAGGCTAATTATTGTGCCTCGTTGTCCTCTGGCATCAAGTTCGTTGGTTCAGTTGAAGCACCTGTTGTTGGTTTAAGTCACCTTTTTCGTGTTGGAGTGGACAGGAATGGTGCTTAGACTAAGAAACCAGATGCTTAGATTAAGGCATGCATCAAAACTAGTTTTGTGTATATATATGTATTAGTGGACGTGTTGACACTTGAATTGTGTCTTCTTGGATAGTATGTTATGATTGTGTGTATTGTTGTTGAGTTTGTTTTTAAAGAAATGAAGTTGATTTTGGAACTTATGATTTGTAAAAGCAATGCTTTGTGTGAGGATAAGTTTTGATGTTGTTTTACAGATTGGGAAGGACAGGGCGATTGAGAGGGTATTGACTGGTTTCAGAGTTGCTTAAGTCTAAAAGACAGTTGATGGGGTTCGTGGAGGAGAAGGGCTTGCAAATCAGTGAGAAGAATGCTACTATTAGGACCTATTTGGATAAGATTGTGAGTTTAATTATGTATCTCCTTCGGCTTTATATTTAGACACTGAAATTTGGTTTTCTTTAACAGTTAATTGTGTTTTGGATGTGAAGGTCAACTTTATTGATAATGCTGTAGAAAAGGAAGCCCGACTTGTTGAAAATGAGGCACAGTTAACGTGTTCTCAAGCTTCGTGATCTTTTCTTTTGTAGGTTATTTCATTTTTTTAAAAAGTTTTATTCTTATCCTAATAGTTGGGTTTATTTATTTATTTATTATATTTTTTTATGAGAACAAATCAATGGGAGAACAAATTGTGCTATGTATGTGATTTTCTTAAAAAAAAAAAAAAAAAAGTGTAAAAATGATAATTGTTGAGAGAGTAACAAGTCCTTTGGACTTTGACAATGCCAGTTTCTTGGGTGCCCCAAACTTGGGTGGATGGTTATGCTTTTATAATTTCTGTAGTTATGTTGTAATTGTTTCAAGAGTAGATGTGTTTGCTAGTTATTTTGTTATTTAAGAGATTTCAAGACTTCTAATGGATGGAACAACCATTGCTTATTTTATTTTTAACTTTTCCTCTTTTTTTTTTTTTTTTCCCTGGGAGTATAAAACTGTTGGTTGATTTGATTTCATATGTGGTGCATCTCTGGCAAACCTTTGTTAGTCTCTAATTTTATATATATATATATATATATATATATATTAATTTGGTCCACTTGAAGTAACACTGCATTTAATGTTAATTTTGGATGTGAGCAGGCAAAAGAACTTATTGAGAGACATAATGTTTGGCTTAATGAGGAATTGACTGCCAAAGTTGACAGTATTTTTGAGTTGCACAGAACACATGCTGATCTTGAGGCAGACTTGTTAGCAAAGCTTTCAGATGTAAGTGTGTTATAGTCATATTCTTTTTTATTATACCTTTTCTGTACTTAGTTCCAGCTATTGCTTGTTATTTTGATCAGGAAGTTTATCTGTTGCATATTCTTTTGATGTGAAAGTTCAATCTATTGCATATTTTTTATCATCAAAGTTCAATATGTTGCACTTAGTGCCACATCTATTACGGTTTGTTGACTCCCAGGTGGAGAGACAATTCAGTGAATGCTCTAGCTCTTTAAATTGGCACAAGGAAAAAGTGAGGGAACTAGAAACAAAGTTAACATCCTTATAGGAGGTATCATGTGTTCTATTTGTTTGTTAAAATGTGTTTTATATATCATTTCTTCTGTATCAACTGCCTCAACAGTATAATTTTGTTGGCTGGCAGGGAATTTTGCTTGTCAAAAGACGCTGCTGCTGCTAATGCGGAGTTGATTTCTACTGAACTTTCAATAGTGAGTATTGTGAATGGTCTTTCCTTGAATAACTATTGTGTGTTTGTCAATGTGTACTTAGTTTTGCTTTTGCATCCATGTTAGTATGACTAGTTTATTTACAACATAGAAATATTATTTCATTATTATGTTGGGTTGTGTCCATCATAATCTTAGAGCTTGAGAAGGCTTATTGTAAATACATTACACCACAATCTCTTAATCTCTTCATGTAAATTAGTATACTGCGACTATAATAATAACGGATAAGTTCAAATTTATTGTACGGATATATGTTTAAATTTATTGTACCGATATAGATTATAAGAAAATTTACTTGAAGAATCAAAACTTTTTTAAATTGCATCACACTTGTTAACGTATATGCTACTTGTGGGATTGGCTTGGTTGTGTGCTCTAAGTGAGTTTAACTGTAGGCTTTTATTTTCAAATAGATATAGGGATGAACCAAAGTATACGTGATAATAGATTGGTTGTAGTCTTCTTGGTTACTTCGATAGCCTATTAAACCCTAAGGCTGTCCAACAGAAACTAAGTAGAACCCTCCTTTTAGGTGTGAATTTAAGCAAATGATTTATAAGAATAGCTAATATTACGAGAAAGGAGCCCTAAAATAAAATTACAAATTGATATCAATGAACTCTACATTCACAACATAATAAAATGAACAAATTCCAACAACAAATTGAGTGGAAAACTTAGAGCATTTATCTCCTCTTTATTTTTGATAGTGGATGGTTTGACTAGGATGATGAAAAAGCTATTGATGTTAAAATACTGGAAGGAATTGCAATTAAAAATCTAAGATAGAGGTTTCTCGTTAATAATAATCTATTCCTACATGATATCAATCTTTTATATGTGGTGATTGAAAAGGAAAGGATAAAGTTGCAATCCATGCTGTCCTCATTACCTATATATGTCTCCTTTAGATTGCTAGTGAGGTTGCTAAGAAATTAGAAATGATGATGAGAGAGTTTTCGGGAGGTTTATGGTGGAGGGAATGGGTTCCGTATTGTCAAATGGAGCAAGATTTATAACCTTAAATGTAAGGGAGTTTCGATTATATGAATGAAGAAGAAAGATGTATCTTGAAACTCTCGGGCCCTAAAGCCCTGAACAAAGCTAATAATCTTTGATGTATTATACAGTGTCATCTACTCTGTTACATCTTAATTGATGCTCTCTTTTTGACTTTACAATGAATGTTATTCTAGTTGCTTTAGTTAATTTGTTACATGAAAATTGTCATAAGTCTTCTGCTATATATATATATATATATATGTTAATTACTGGGGAACCATGTTTATCCTGATGAAATTGTATATAATTTTACACTTATATGGAATTTTCACCAATCTTTTTAGATAAATAAGTTTGTTGAATTATATAAAGAAAGTTTCGAGGAATGGTCCAGAAAGGCAGGAGAACTTGAGGGTGTTGTAAAGGCTCTAGAAGTAAGATATTTAACTTCTTCCTTTCCTGTTTTATTCAGTGAACTTTCTGCAATTTCTATTATTTCTCTTTTGTTTATTTATGTTATCGTGGTTAAACAGATCCATTGGAGTCAAGTCGAAAATGATTATAAAGAGAGACTTGAGAAGGAAGAATCTACAAGAAAACAATTTGAAAAGGTATGTTTTAATTCGTTTTTCAAGGGAGTCGTGCAAGCTGTATGATCTATTTGGGCAGCCGTTTTCATTCTCTTGCCTTTTTGATTAATTCTGAAATATATTTTCAAAATTTTCCGTCATAGGGTGAAAATCTTATCGGGTCCAAAGTATGAGGTTTGTTTAGTAATATAATTATCGTAATTATGTCTTTTTTATTAAAAAAAATTATCG
>CM034464.1:31336157-31378717 GCA_019925255.1 Litchi chinensis | reverse complement strand
CTAATTATCATACAAAATGCTTCCTTCAAACAAAAGTTATAATATGTCAACTTTTAACTTTTCCATTTATAAAGCAGAAATTAATATTTTAGAACATAAACGAGCAGGGCCTTAGCAAAATCATATGTATAAAATGCATATATTTGGTTTGGTATAAAAATATATGGTTTTTTTTTACACATGATTTCAACTAAACATTCAAGAACTGTTGCCCTATTTCAAACTTCTGTACAGCAACAGGTAATCAACACCATCCTAATCCATCAAGAAGAAGCAAGTTTTTCTGATTTGGAATTACAATCAGGTACATACATATGTTTAGCCATCAAACATCCTTAATTTTTTAGCTAAGTGTTTAAATACAAGTGATGCAAAATATAGGCAACTGGGTAAGTTTGAGAAAGAATATGTTGATGCATCATTAGTTGATATAAGAGTACCAACATATAGAAAACCCTTCTAATGTGAGAGGAAACTGGTTGAGGACAAACAATATGCAGTCATGCATATCACATCATCAGATAATTGGCATCCATATCTTACAATTGTATTTCTTTTTTAAATTTAAGAAACAAAAGAATGCATTATAATTTCATCAATCAATGTACATACAGTTCTTTCGTGAAGCTGCTAAGAGAAAGAATATTCAGCTCATTTGCTTTCCTATTACTTTCAATTTCAGCTTCACACTTCTGAAGTTTTTCTTCCAAATCCGAAGCCCCCTATAATCACCAAAACAGTTATGACAATAAGTATACCATCAACTGAACACTTTTGTCAAACAAATATAAGATTACGAAAAGCCAAATATAAAAAAAGCATAGCACAAGCATACAAATATAGACCAGAAGTGACCAATTATCCAACATACTTAAAAGAGGAAATTTCGTGGAATTATCAAGTCATTTTTCCCTTAAAATAAACATTAATAGGTCATGAATGGCAACAATGGCTGGAACTTTTATAACACAAAGTAAAAGTTTCTATTATAATTACGATAATTTTATTTTAATAAAAAAGACATAATTACGATAATTATATTACTAAACAAAACTCATACTTTGGACCCGATAAGATTTTCACCCTATGACGGAAAATTTTGAAAATATATTTCAGAATTAATCAGAAAGGCAAGAGAATGAAAACGGCTGCCCAAATAGATCATACAGCTTGCATGACTCACTTGAAAAACGAATTAAAACATACCTTTTCAAATTGTTTTCTTGTAGATTCTTCCTTCTCAAGTCTCTCTTTATAATCATTTTCGACTTGACTCCAATGGATCTGTTTAACCACGATAACATAAATAAACAAAAGAGAAATAATAGAAATTGCAGAAAGTTCACTGAATAAAACAGGAAAGGAAGAAGTTAAATATCTTACTTCTAGAGCCTTTACAACACCCTCAAGTTCTCCTGCCTTTCTGGACCATTCCTCGAAACTTTCTTTATATAATTCAACAAACTTATTTATCTAAAAAGATTGGTGAAAATTCCATATAAGTGTAAAATTGTATACAATTTCATCAGGATAAACATGGTTCCCCAGTAATTAACATATATATATATATATATATAGCAGAAGACTTATGACAATTTTCATGTAACAAATTAACAAAAGCAACTAGAATAACATTCATTGTAAAGTCAAAAAGAGAGCATCAATTAAGATGTAACAGAGTAGATGACACTGTATAATACATCAAAGATTATTAGCTTTGTTCAGGGCTTTAGGGCCCGAGAGTTTCAAGATACATCTTTCTTCTTCATTCATATAATCGAAACTCCCTTACATTTAAGGTTATAAATCTTGCTCCATTTGACAATACGGAACCCATTCCCTCCACCATAAACCTCCCGAAAACTCTCTCATCATCATTTCTAATTTCTTAGCAACCTCACTAGCAATCTAAAGGAGACATATATAGGTAATGAGGACAGCATGGATTGCAACTTTATCCTTTCCTTTTCAATCACCACATATAAAAGATTGATATCATGTAGGAATAGATTATTATTAACGAGAAACCTCTATCTTAGATTTTTAATTGCAATTCCTTCCAGTATTTTAACATCAATAGCTTTTTCATCATCCTAGTCAAACCATCCACTATCAAAAATAAAGAGGAGATAAATGCTCTAAGTTTTCCACTCAATTTGTTGTTGGAATTTGTTCATTTTATTATGTTGTGAATGTAGAGTTCATTGATATCAATTTGTAATTTTATTTTAGGGCTCCTTTCTCGTAATATTAGCTATTCTTATAAATCATTTGCTTAAATTCACACCTAAAAGGAGGGTTCTACTTAGTTTCTGTTGGACAGCCTTAGGGTTTAATAGGCTATCGAAGTAACCAAGAAGACTACAACCAATCTATTATCACGTATACTTTGGTTCATCCCTATATCTATTTGAAAATAAAAGCCTACAGTTAAACTCACTTAGAGCACACAACCAAGCCAATCCCACAAGTAGCATATACGTTAACAAGTGTGATGCAATTTAAAAAAGTTTTGATTCTTCAAGTAAATTTTCTTATAATCTATATCGGTACAATAAATTTAAACATATATCGGTACAATAAATTTGATATTCTATATCCGTTATTATTATAGTCGCAGTATACTAATTTACATGAAGAGATTAAGAGATTGTGGTGTAATGTATTTACAATAAGCCTTCTCAAGCTCTAAGATTATGATGGACACAACCCCACATAATAATGAAATAATATTTCTATGTTGTAAATAAACTAGTCATACTAACATGGATGCAAAAGCAAAACTAAGTACACATTGACAAACACACAATAGTTATTCAAGGAAAGACCATTCACAATACTCACTATTGAAAGTTCAGTAGAAATCAACTCCGCATTAGCAGCAGCAGCATCTTTTGACAAGCAAAATTCCCTGCCAGCCAACAAAATTATACTGTTGAGGCAGTTGATACAGAAGAAATGATATATAAAACACATTTTAACAAACAAATAGAACACATGATACCTCCTATAAGGATGTTAACTTTGTTTCTAGTTCCCTCACTTTTTCCTTGTGCCAATTTAAAGAGCTAGAGCATTCACTGAATTGTCTCTCCACCTGGGAGTCAACAAACCGTAATAGATGTGGCACTAAGTGCAACATATTGAACTTTGATGATAAAAAATATGCAATAGATTGAACTTTCACATCAAAAGAATATGCAACAGATAAACTTCCTGATCAAAATAACAAGCAATAGCTGGAACTAAGTACAGAAAAGGTATAATAAAAAAGAATATGACTATAACACACTTACATCTGAAAGCTTTGCTAACAAGTCTGCCTCAAGATCAGCATGTGTTCTGTGCAACTCAACAATACTGTCAACTTTGGCAGTCAATTCCTCATTAAGCCAAACATTATGTCTCTCAATAAGTTCTTTTGCCTGCTCACATCCAAAATTAACATTAAATGCAGTGTTACTTCAAGTGGACCAAAAATATATATATATATATTATATATATATAATTAGAGACTAACAAAGGTTTGCCAGAGATGCACCACATATGAAATCAAATCAACCAACAGTTTTATACTCCCAGGAAAAAAAAAAAAAAAAAGAGAAAAAGTTAAAAATAAAATAAGCAATGGTTGTTCCATCCATTAGAAGTCTTGAAATCTCTTAAATAACAAAATAACTAGCAAACACATCTACTCTTGAAACAATTACAACATAACTACAGAAATTATAAAAGCATAACCATCCACCCAAGTTTGGGGCACCCAAGAAACTGGCATTGTCAAAGTCCAAAGGACTTGTTACTCTCTCAACAATTATCATTTTTACACTTTTTTTTTTTTTTTTTTAAGAAAATCACATACATAGCACAATTTGTTCTCCCATTGATTTGTTCTCATAAAAAAATATAATATAAATAATAAACCCAACTATTAGGATAAGAATAAAACTTTTTTAAAAAAATGAAATAACCTACAAAAGAAAAGATCACGAAGCTTGAGAACACGTTAACTGTGCCTCATTTTCAACAAGTCGGGCTTCCTTTTCTACAGCATTATCAATAAAGTTGACCTTCACATCCAAAACACAATTAACTGTTAAAGAAAACCAAATTTCAGTGTCTAAATATAAAGCCGAAGGAGATACATAATTAAACTCACAATCTTATCCAAATAGGTCCTAATAGTAGCATTCTTCTCACTGATTTGCAAGCCCTTCTCCTCCACGAACCCCATCAACTGTCTTTTAGACTTAAGCAACTCTGAAACCAGTCAATACCCTCTCAATCGCCCTGTCCTTCCCAATCTGTAAAACAACATCAAAACTTATCCTCACACAAAGCATTGCTTTTACAAATCATAAGTTCCAAAATCAACTTCATTTCTTTAAAAACAAACTCAACAACAATACACACAATCATAACATACTATCCAAGAAGACACAATTCAAGTGTCAACACGTCCACTAATACATATATATACACAAATGCACATGCCTTAATCTAAGCATCTGGTTTCTTAGTCTAAGCACCATTCCTGTCCACTCCAACACGAAAAAGGTGACTTAAACCAACAACAGGTGCTTCAACTGAACCAACGAACTTGATGCCAGAGGACAACGAGGCACAATAATTAGCCTGAAATCATTATGACCAATACTTTATTATATGACAATTCTTTCAACAAGGACCCTAGTGAACACACCTAAAGCCAACTCTTCCACATCCTTATCATAAATGCCTCCACAAGATAGTAGCATATACAAAATATAAATGATAATAAAATGATAATCAACACGATGGAAACAAGCTTCAACTTGGTATTAAGTACTAAGGTATGGGTTCTTAGAAACTTAAAAATTCCACCGTATGTCGGGGGTTTTTGACATAATACTTAAAACAAACGACAAATAAATATATATATATATATATAGTGTGTGCACGTGGCTATATCAACAAAAGATTAAGCAATCAGCATCATTGAAGCAAGAAAAATCTACGTGTGAAGACACTTACATAGAGAGCAAACGAAAAAACTCACAGGCTTGAAGTATGTGAATTCTGATGCACTGGGAATTTTATAGGAATATATTCCAGGTACTAAAGCAACTAAATGTCCTGTTGCCCCGGCCAAGTCATACTTTGACAGCTCAAGAATCCAATGAGCTTTACTGTGTACATTAATTACAAGAGATGCCATAAAGCTGGCCAGCTCAGTAGCAAAATCAGATGTTGAATCTTGATCATTTTCCTCCGATAGGAGCTCAAATGAAAAGAGATAAATAATCAGGAGCACTTCTGTGCAGGAAATCTTGCCACCAAATGGTATTTGCTACATTATTCCACTGCAAAAGTCATAACCAGTGAGTATTACAACACAATCTAATCATGAAATTGATCATTAAATAATATGTATATGGCTAGATGAATCATACATAATCATTTAACATGCGATGCAATAACAACAAAATAAGAAGCATATCGCCTGCACCAGTACATCTTTTCCTAAAAACCAAAGACATAAATAAGCACTGTCATTAAAATTAGTGTCAAGCTACAGGATGGTACATGTTCATAATACAATCTAACAACACCAATCACAAGAACACCAAACACAGCAAGTCTGAAAACAGAAAAGCCATCGTAAAAGGCCTATGGTGTCAGTAGCTGCACAAAATCAGTCACACTACGGGTCACCAACCTCTAAAATCAACAGCCAGGATGCATTAAAGTTTCCCTGTGACTCAAAACAAAGTAAAAAAACCAACCTTGGTGTTTTGTTGTTGCAGCTTATCAACCTTGCAGTTCATGAAGCTCTCTCTTCCAGTTCCAGCACTTAGTTTGTTGTCATTCAACTCCACTAACTCGTTATTCTTCACCTCCACCATGGGTGCCAGCACTGCCATAAGCGACTAGCAGTTGGCAGCTCTCGAAATGGAAAAATTGGCCTCACAAGCAGGCCCAAACCCAAAACCAGGCAACGCAATCTTCCCCAAGTCAGGCCACCCATTTTCCAAACCCCAACCAAAATGAGGTTGACCAAAATCCCTTTTCTTGGATACCCACCCAGAACTCCCCTAACTTTCGATTCTAACACTTATTGATGCAATTTTTACGCCACATCACTACCCATAAACGGTATGTTTTGTTCAAACTCACTAATAAGCTATCCAATGTATCCTCAAGAAAATCATCACGCTCACAATCTTGTGTTTTGACTAAAAATAAGTCACTAATGATCCTTACAAAATTCTCAGTCTTCTCCAACTTATCGCCCATCATTCAAGCTTCAAAAACATCATACATGCACATTGTGGATTTATTTCGCCTCGACTCTAATTCTCACAAGGTTTCACTCATTTCACTCTCTCAGAACCTAGGCTCAACACTCTTGCAACACATACGAGGTGGAAGTTATGTACAAGAAAATCACAAATATTTTACAACGTATGTGAATAAATAATGAAAGGCCGCTAATATGCATTCAAAAGACCTCATGGAAGGAATCGGATATCAATAACATGTCAAACATTGTTTACTCCAACAAAATAGTTCAACTTCTCAAGAGATCAACTAGGTCTTTTCCTTAGGTTGTAACGGGGCCAATGGATGAATGGCTAAAAGAAAGAAACGATAAAGTAGTTATCAAATGAACTTAAGATCACATATGAGCTCTAAGAAATTGATTAGTTAGGCCCTGAACTTCTGTTGACTGTTTCGGCCTCCTACGCTTCTTTTTGTTTCTTCTTTTTCAACTTTTTTTTTTCTTTTTTTTTTTTTTTCCATTTTTGCTATTGCACTTTCTTTTCTTTTCAATCTTCTCTCTTTTTTTTTTTTTTTTTTTTTCAATTCATGTTTATGCTTGCATACTTAAGAATTTTTTCTTTGATAATGATTTGTAAGCATGCACAACACTTTTTTTCTTTTTTTTTTTTTTTTTCATTCACCATGACTTCACTTCATCAAATATATCTTTTTTTTTTCTTTCCCCACCTTCTTTTGTCTAAATCTTAGTCTCACATGTGAATCCAAGCTCTAAAGGATAAAGCTTAATTATTTCAGGCTTGGACATGGATTTATGTAGGGCAAGAACAAAAAAATCAAGGCTAATTATATATTTGGCTTCAAATTGGCTATTGGCGCACACATAATAAAGGTAAGGAAAAGTGTTTGGCTTTTTACTTGTTTAAGCACACAGAGCCTAGAATCATTTCTCAAAAGTCGTTAAAACTTTTCATTTAGAGCAAACAGTTTATTTAATGCAAGACATGCTATTTCCTTCCAATACAAAACCTATAGAGATCAATCTAATCAATTCAAAAACTTACGAAGAGTGTTTAAGAATTAAAAGAAAACATCTCTCAACAATAAAAACATTAATGGCTCAAATTACTCACACAGGAAGTCTCCACTAATAATCCACAACTATGCACACATAATGTCTCTTCACTCTCCTGACAAGGATTCAAGCCTTTGAAGACCTCAAATCATGTTTAGACTTTCATGGCTACCTTCTAGTCAAAACAAGCAATCATAATACGCATTGATTCCTCTATTGGATACACTAAAACAACCCAGTAATGAATTTGAACCAAAACAAATATATTATGAAATTTCAGCCTGAACTATACTAGAAGAAAAATTCATAACTCATGAAATACTTATCGGAAACCTCATACTTATCACCTTTCCTACTATTTGGAATCCCTACAAGACCAAGCTTCATCCTCAAACCATTACTACTTACAAGTGTTCCACCACTAAAACTCCCTAGTGTCCCACTATACAAACCAAAGGAGGAATGAGATCTCACCTTAAGCAAGCAATTGTAATTCATGGATGTCATAGTAGTTCTAGAATTGGAATCAGAACGATCCAATCAATCAAAGGGTAACCATAAACAATTCTAAGCTACATTGAAGCTCTTTTCAGAGAAGGAAGCCAATCCGGTGCTAAAGCAGTTTTCAGAAGAACTAATGACTATTACCTCATTGTTGGCCACTGCAAATTTAAGGAGAAAAACAGTAAGTTAGAAAACAAAAAAGAGATAAGGATAAAGTGATATGAGAACTACTGAGTACCTTTACTGTTTGTAAGTAAAGTCAATTCAGATATGATAATAACAAAAAAGAAGAGGTAAAATGATGTTTCTTAAATTGATGCAGGAAAAATGACAATTCCTTAATCGTCAAAGAGGAAAATGATGATAACTCTAATAATTATAATGATGAAAAGTCAACCTAGACTTCTACTCTTAATTTAGCAATTCTGTACGCTTTATACATGAGGAAGTTGGATAGTGATATTTCTCTCTTATCATCGCATTTCTCTCCTCGATAGTTCACTCTTTGTATTTGTTACTTATTATGTACTTGGGTTCTATTACCTCCAATGTTCCACTTACATTAGCCTAGTTACAACCTAATGTGTTTAATACTATACATCTCTAAGCAAAAGACTAAGGTCAAAACGATCCCAAAACTCATAAATGCACATACCATGAAACTAAAATTACTCATTCATTGCTCACCCTATGGAAACAAATTAATATTCACAATTAGCAAAGCCCTACTACCAGCAAAAATAAATTAAAATGATAATGGCTTATAACAACAAAGGTACAATCTCAATTGACACCAATGCAAATAATATACAAAGAATTTTCACCAACAAACAACAATAAATATTCTATAAGCAGGCAAATCACCATGTTAAAATTTTACCTTTTAACTCTTGGCGGACGTCCATAATTCTAAGTATGTTTCCTAGATCAGTTCCTGTCATTTCTATAAATCCACGGACCACTAGCTTGGAATTACAATGCCAAATATTAAGAATCATGCTTCCCATTGAATTTGCAACTATCAAGGATAGAACAATGGATGACACCTCGCACTGCAGGAGGTTATAAGCAGTCTGAAAAGAAAAAAAGGAAAGAAAGAAAGAAAACAATTCGTTATCATCCGTTAACAAAGTCCTGAAAAGTCAATTTTTTCACATAAAAACAACTTCATTAAATAAACACAAGGAAAATACATTAATTTATGTGATTCCAAGAAGTAAAATTTCTGGGCAATGTTTGAGAGGGAACTCAAGCATCGCTCGTACTGTCCTAGCATGGCCTGTCTCAACTGGTTGACATAGCACCTCCAAAAGGTCAAGAGACAACCATGCATGATTTGCTAGTCCATGACCTCTATGATCCTACAAATAAAAGAATATGCATCTTGATTAAACAGTGAGAGGATTTTGGCATGAATAAGCAACAAGCCATAACAGAAATGTTCCATAAAACAAGAGAATGCTACCATAGGGCCCACAGAAATAGGTCTCAAACATGTAAACTTTTAGTAATTCCATAGATATAATAGAGACAGTAAAAATGTACTCCGATTAAATAATATGATTTGCCTCAAATAAGAGAAAAATTCCACTAAAACCAGTATTATAATATATTTATCAAATATGCAAATAACCAAGCATGCGACATACCAAAAACTTGTTTTCATAACAGTAGATACAGATCTTGTTAAGCATGCCAAAAACCATTTAATTTGAAAACTGAAATATACACACATACAAAAGACAAATTGACACATCCAATACCGAAAAGATATAATTGAGGAAAGCATGACAAGGCTAAACAAGGAATGAAAATTTTCACATTTCAAGCAAATCGAGTTCATGGTTCAATTGCAAGCACACAATCTTCTTTAATTGTTGAGCATTCAAAAGCATAATGCTACAAATTATAATTTCTATAGATGACTTTCATGAACACACAAATTAGTAACTTTATAACCTTTGGAGTCTTAACAAGACAAATAAACAATCAAAATCAAATATATCAGCATCTTAAATCTATAGTGGAAGGGTTTACATTCCAAAATACCTTCAAAAGAAATTTTAGATATGCAAGCTTTCTTTATTGTTAACAAAGCTATCCATTTTGGGCTTAACTCTGGCCTCCCACTTCTAGCATCATCTCCACATGATTTCATTTCCTTGCAGCTGACAATTATTTCCTGAACTTTAGAAAGAATAGCAGAAGAGCTTGAATCTAAAAGTTTAGCCCGATTGACGTCAATGTCCCTACATAATGCCAAAAGCTTGGAACCTATTTTTCATCCTTTGTCTTCAATAGCAGTAGAGCTAACTGGCCTCAACAATTTAACTAGAAATTGAATGCAGCTGTGCGATTCTAAGAGGTGATCATCCTGACCCTGAAATATATTTTAATAAAAAGATAATAATCTTCAGATCTATTATATGAACAACAAAATGTGCCCAAAAAAATGTAGGTCAAACTTCTGAAAGGAATAGATTGAATAATGTAAAAGTAAATAATCACTAACAGAATGAGAATTGATGCCAGAATGTAATTTAATATTAAAAGTTAACCTCAACTTGTATTGCACATCAAGCACTGAAAATATTTATAAGCAATACTTACTTAAGAGCATCAAGGGTACTTTCCCCAACACAAGCAACAGCCACAAAATGTATCAAAGCATCGAATGCATTTTCTGCAAATATTTTGTGAACCTGAAAAATACCAGTTAAGCAAACAAAGTTCCAACATTCACATCCATAACTTAATATCAAACATGCATCTTATCATCATTTTAAGGATACAGCTTTTGCATCCCCCAAGTCGGCGTAAATGAACTGAAGCCTCCCAGGTTCCAGAAACAATTCTTCTAGCACCTTAACCGCACCTATATTCCCCCGCGAAAGGTTGTCCTACAAAAAAACCATTTTCCTTAAGTTTCTACATTGAACAAGCCATTAAAATAATTAACAGTAGCAGAAGAAACATAAACATACAACAATGGTAATGCAATAATTGTCCTCAAGCAGGCATAATGTAGCATGTGAACCAATGTAGCCAGCACCACCAGCATGCGTAACCCCTTCTTCATGTTTGGAGAACTGCAAAATCAATCAATCAAAACAACATTATTAGCATAGACATACATAAATAAAACAACAACAAAGCGCAGTATTAAATAGAATTGTTGGAAAATGGAAATAGATACATACCATGGTGCTAGAATTGAAAAGAGGATTGCTTGAGAATGATAATGCAAAAGACAGTGAAGTCGGCAGCCACAAGAATCTTGCCAACAACGGTGGCTTTTCTTTTAGGGTCTGCATATTCCAATCCTGTACAATCAGACCATCATTATAAAATTAAATTTATATAACAAAAAAAAAAAAAAAAAGAATGACCATGATCAACCCATGTCCCATGTCCCAATTCACACATTTAAACAATCAAACTTCAACCCGAAACCCTAAATAAGACGAAAAATTCAAATACCCAGCAATGTAATTCCAACAACCCATCTAGACCAATCAAGATTCCAAAAAATGTCCAAGAAGAACTGGTCGAAAATTGAGCATACCCATGCGTCCTCCGGAGCCACAAATCATCGACAACAAGCTAGCCCGCCTGATCCTCGACTGAGACCCTTTCTTGAACCCATCAGTGGCGAAATTCACTTGGTCTACGTGCGCCGGAATCGACGGCCCCCTCCCTCTGCCTCCGCCCGTTTTCAGAATCCGTGAAATGGGTGCTCTCGCTCGGTGGTTGTGGTGGTTCTCTTGAGAGGACCAGAGAGGACACAAGGGCAAATCGTGAGGCGTATCTTGGGAGATACAAGAAAAAGAGTCCCTGAGCTGTGAGAGAGAAGAAAAAGAGTCCCTGAGCGATGAGAGACGAGAGCTGCCCATTTTGAATTTGTTTTTCTTCGATTTGTTTTCACCAGGGTTATGAGTTTGCTCGATAGTGAGGCCTGGGGTCAGGGGTGGTTTGGTCGTTTAGATCAAGATTACAAGATTCTAGAGCTGGTGTTTCGGATGCTAGAGTGACGGCACTGTGTTACAGTTTTTAAATGTAAAAGGAAAAAAGTGTATTTTTAGTTAATTTTTTCGCTTAATATATGAATAAATATCATGGAAAGCAGAAAATAAATAAACAAATATATATATATATATATATATCTTGATTCTTGATTAATGTTTACACTAATTTAATAAAAATTCCTTTATCCTTTTCTTAAGTGAATAAACTCAGCGAATTTATGATGATTAGTATTTGAATTTTAAGAAAAGTAAGAGATTTGTGCTTTTGTAATATGAAAATTGACCATCATCTAAATTAATAAGATTTTTTTTTTAAATAGAAAGTAATTTATAATTATCATATAGATTTTGCTGTTTATGGTGCATACATATTTATAAATTGCGGAGGTAGTATTATTAAAATGTATTTTAACCTTAAACTATTCAGGCGTGATGCTCGAATCTAAATAACATATTAATCATATGAATTATTTGTGAAAAATAATATAAATTTTGATCATGATCTTCACAAATTGTTGAGGTGGTTTTTCTAACTTCCTGCTATTCATGCATTAAAACCGAATTTAAATAGCTATGATAAGTAATATGTTTATCACATAGATTTTGATACTTACTTCTGATAAAATATTCACAAGTTATTAAATCGGTACTACCAATCGTAATTAGCAATTAAGTTAAACATATTTATCACGAAGATTTTGTTCATGATACATATTTCATAAACTGTTAAGGTGATACTTGATACTATCAAGGTACATTTTATGCTTCACCTAGCCACATATTAAGTACCACTAACAACATATTAACCTACGGAATTATCATGTTATATAATATTTTTTAAATCTATGTACCAATGATATTTATTCAACACGACATTATCGCACCTAAAATTGAACTTTTAGGCAAACTGCTCAAGTTGCTAGGCTTTGAGTGGAGACCAATAAAGCTAATTCATTTATCACACTAGGTTAAGATTTAAGAAGAATCTATAAAATTAAGGATAATAATTAGGTAGAATGATACTACTATGTAAAAACAATATAATAAGATAGTTCTCTTCAAGTTCACCCTATATTAAAATTGATTATAAAATCAAATCAAATTATGCATCTATTTTGTAAAAAATAATTTCACAATCAAGTAACAGTAAATCTCTCACTGTCCAATGTAATTTAGTGAAAAGAAACATCCATTTAGATAAAGATTTAGTTCAAGTTGTTTTTATTGTACATGGTATGAAAAAAACTAAATAACAACAATCCTAAAAGAGAATCTATGCATAGTGTTGAGGACTTATCTAAAGATCCAACAAGAAACCTAAATTACCCAAGACTACTCACCAAATCAATTTAGATTTCGGATCAATCAACCCACATAATTGGCAAATTAATCCTCTAGAATTAGATAACAGAATTCACCTAACCTTAGCTCAAGCAAATCCCAAAATAAATTCTCGAAAAAAGCTGAAATAATATAAAATCAACTTAACGAAATAACTTGAATTTAGCCTAAACAATCTCAAGTATTGCTAGCTAGAAAAACTGAAAAACAAAGATAAATTATCTGACAAATCTACTGAGTTTTATTAATTCTTCTAAGCCAAAAAAACATAATAATAATCTTAAATTAATCTCTTATTTATAGCTAACTAATTCTTACTTTCCAAGGAAACATAACTTCCTTATGAAATAAAATCCCAAATCAAAACAAATTCTAAATTAACAAGAAGAGAAATATTAATTAAAATAATATAACTAATCTTAATTAAATGAATTCCAATCCTAAATTAAATAAAATAATTAATTCAAAATTAAATAAAATAACTAATTAAAATTAAATAAAAATCCTAAAAAAAATTCTAAATTAAGTGAAACTTGAGGTTCTCATTATTCCTTTGTTCTTCAAAAATACCTTTATCCTCAAGGGTAGGATCTGGAATCTCATCATGACAATCCAATGCTATAGAAATTGGTGGCATCATCCCAACAGTGCTTAACCAAGTGTCCAACATGTTTTTCTTTGGAACATTCATGGTACCCAATTTTTTGAACACTTCTCCCCTCTCTTTGTTATGGAACACTAACAGATCATTACATCTATCCATGCCAAATATTTTAACAACAACAAAACATGACTGATAGTTGATGGCTAGTTTCTGAGCATGTGTCATGTTCACAAGACATGCACACAAGAAACCCCAGTATACACAATTCACAAGTAATACAATGATGAATAAGATATCATTCTCACGAGGATTGGGCCAACTTGCTAAGTAGTAAAATTGTTTCAAAACAAACCTATTCAAAATAACAAAAATGAGAAATGGAAGTTTTGAAGCTAAAACTAAATTTGACAATTAAAATGATTAAAGATATAAGCTAAAGGGGTAAGAGATCTAGGATTACAACTTCACTCAACCAATTCACTCAATCTAATCATCCATCGTTTTCACTCTATCTCTATCTAATCCTAAATCAACTAATGCCTAATCTATCCATACGTCTCTTTCGATAGTTTAGTAGACATGCTCAAGCTCACCTAACCCATTATGTTTCTATGTGGATCAACTAAGTCAAGTTCATTAACCGTAGATTACTCAATGATAATTGCACAAGCAACATAAGCATATTCATATCTCATTCTACTCATGTCACTTTAATTAGGGTCTAAACACATACATTTATTTTTCAAGTTCAATATAATTACTAAATCTCCTAATTAGTAATCAATTAACTTCGAAATATTGAGAACAATTAAAGTAAAAGATTAGAATGAAGAAACAAGCTTTAGTAACATATATAAGGTTGAGTTACAAAGTTGAATGACAATAACAAACAATCTAGCACATAATTATAAGGAGTAAATCACTCATATAAGGCATCATCAACAATATTCAATAATCTAAATAATCAAGAGGAGTAAGAAAATCTCATAGGGTGGCTTGGTGAGAAGCCCTCTTATGCCCAAAAATGGCCTCCTCCTCTTTCACAAACTAGGCTACTAGCATTAAATCAACTTCACTGACACAACTTTAAATTGGATTAGATCACACAAACTTAACATGCAATCTAGTGGCATATCACTACTATCCATAATAGGTTTTCACAATATATCGTAAGCATTATTAACACACGACACAATCCACTAAGTCGAACAGTTGCATCACACATATATAGTATTTTTGACTTATTCACATCTACATCATTTTTCATACTTAGAACTCCCTATCCGAAAACATTGCTGAATACATACTAGCTAAAAAGAAGATGATATGGAAGAAGGCATATAAATATGTCACCGGCTTAACCTTTTCCTTTTCTTCTTCTTCCATAGCCTTGTTGTCTAACGGGAGCAAAGGCTTACAATTCAACAAGAAAACAAGAAAATCAGAATATACGATTCAAACTAGAAAATATCTTTTCATTTTGCAAAAAAATTCAAATGAAGAAATATCTACTCATTTTGCAACACCAACGTAAGGATTCTGCAATGCACATTGCATTCAATTATAAGCATTTTGTCTTTTCATTCCTGACCCCTTTTTGGTATAGTCCTTTTTTCTCTTTTATAAAAAACCGTCTGCTACCAACTTGTTTTTGACCATGATGATGGAGTGACATTTGTAGCAAAGAAGTGATGCAAAGATAATGGTCACAGAGATAATGAATTGTTAAACAATTCATTGGTACCAGATCTCTGAAACTTACTGGAAGCATTATTGTTAAGAATTAGAATAGATTCAAATTGTCCTCTACAAGAAAACAAGCCAATGCCTAATCAAGATGGTAAATCAAATAGGTTAAACAAATTGCTTGCTACCAAGTTGTGTTATTATGAAAGGAAATGACAAGATGTAGGTTACTCTTCATAAATGATGAGAATTGTTACTTATTTCAATAAAAGTCAAAGCTGTAGAGCATGTATTCTACTACCATGGGATAAATAAAAACTAGGGTATCCAAGACTGTTAAATTGATCATGGCTTGCATTAATGTGGTTGGATGATATATATGAAGGATCATAACCATCAATTGAAGCTGGCATTTAGATTATTTTGACATTTGCATTACCACATAAAATCCATATAATGTACTTCAAGTGATATAGATAATAAAACGAATGAGTAGGGGACTATGAAGTGAATGTAAGTAACAAGAAAGAAATATTTGAGCCCTTAACAACTAGTTTAAGCTTAAGAGTTTTAGAGTGCAGAGGCTAACAGAGTATTAGAGCCAAATTTACCAAGACTGCTTAGTTTGAGTACTTATAAGTGTTTGTTTCCATATTTGTCATATGTGTTTATATTCACATCAGTTCCACTACAAATATCCAACAATCCATGTTGAAGTTACGTTCGCCCACCACCGACGAGTCACGAGGAGGAGCTGACCGCAAGTCGCGGCCATGGGTCGCCACATTGAAAAATTCTAGTTTCTTGTTTCATGTAACACAGTAAATGCAGCATAGAAGTCGACTTCCAATGCCTATAAACAGGTGTTTTCACCAAGCAACTGAGAGACATCAGAGAACGAAGACAGAGGCGTGGGCTACTGCGGATTCAAGGCTTCAGTTTCTTCTTTCTTCTCTAGTTAATTTTATTGTTTATGCTTTATTTTAAAGCTATGAGTGACTAATTTTCTTGTTAATTAGAGCTAACTTAAAGTTCTAAATATGAATGCAACCTATTTATTATTTTTAATGAAGTTATTTATTATTTTTAATGAAGTTATTTATTATTACATGATGACATTAATGCACCCACGCTAATTACATCTTATTCATTTTGTTTCTTTGACTGGTCATCGAGCATGTTTATATGATTATGTTGTAAAAATATAAATTGCATGCTAAATAAAAATATTCTTTGTTTAGAATAATCAACTGTTTACGAACCAATTAAGGGGAACTAATTCATAAAAACTTATGATAGATCTCATGTTCTAGAATTTGTGTAACATTCATATTCTTCTGATTCTTAATGGGTTTCTGTAATTAAATTTAAGTAGATGTTATGTTAGGTTATTATTAGGAATACAGATATCAACACAAACGTCATATGATTTACATACAATCTAAGAAAAAATCAATACGACATTCAATATGGTCATTACCATGTCGTGAATGTGTTCATCATGCTTCAATATTATTGTGTTTCATTAATTTATTCATAGATTGACAGATTGTTTAATAGTGAATATGATGTCCTAATTAAGTTCTTCTCTATTGATTTTCCTTATTTAATTAAGTTTTCCTATTGCAATTTAACTTTAAGTACTTAAACCTAATTTCGAAAACCCTTTGATTTAATTTATTTGTTTTTAATTTCATTTTAAAAATAAACTTATAGTTAAAATAAGTTAATAACTCTTTGAGATATCGACCCATGCTTGTCACTATACTCAATCAAATGATTTGTGCACTTGCAAAATTAAATGAATTTGTTAGTTAATTTTGCAACCAATAATACATAGAGTGTTTCTCTTGTTGGGTTTTTGTTCATGACCAATAGATTTGTACTAATGTAAAAACTTATTCTAATCTATACTTTAGAAGGTGTAAATTGTTATGCACATGTGAATAAAAAATTTTAGAGTGTGTATTTAATCTAAAATTTATTGAAATTTAAAATATTTTAAAATTGTTGATATATTCAATCTAGATTTGAATGGATTTTATTTAAATTTAAATGTATTCAATCTTGATTTATATGAAATTTTTCCAAATTTAAATGTATTCAATATCCAGATTTATATGAAATTTATTAAAATTTAAATGTATTAAATTTAGATTTATATGGAATCTATTAAAATCTTAGTGTATTCAAAAAGTCATTATCTTCATATATTTCATTTTAGTAATGAATTTTAAAATGATTTTTATAAAATATATATAACAAATCTCACCATTCTTACTAAAATTTCATTTGATTTCTTAAAAAATTATAATAAAATCAATATAAACTCTATAAAATTTGTGAATTCTGTCACAGTCTATCATTGAAAACAAAAAAAGAATTCATCAAACTCCAATAAACTCTAAATTAAATATCACCCCTTTTATACATATTAGCAAAATTATTCTAATGAATTTTAGGGAAACCTTCTAAAATTTGTAAATTTGGCAAGAAAAAAAAAAAGAAAGAAAAGGTTTTATTATGATATATTCTATCGTATATTTTAAAATGTATATGTGATTATGTTATAAATCTTCGTTTAAAATATATATATATATATATATATATATAATGGAAGAATTCTGGAAATTCTTACAAGTATGACAAAAGTACAAAAGTAATTTTATAACTTGGGAATTGTCGACGTTGAAATTCAGTCGACGAGTATTCAATACCCAATACCTGCAATTAATGTGAGAAAATACAGAAATCGAGAAGACAATAAATAATAAAGAACCAAGAACCAGACAGGAATGCACAGAATTTTTAACGTGGTTCAACGAGTGCGCCTACGTCTACGGCTGTCTCTCTTAAATTCTGCAGAGTAACAGTCTGATATTCAATGTGTCCTGTTACAATGATTTTATAGGGGAAAAATTATTACAAATTAGGAAGTATTAAAATAGGAAAAGAATTTCATCATAAATACACTTCTTAATCAGTTGGAGTAAGATCAGGTAATTGTCCCAAATATCTCGAGATAAGGTTGACTAAATTTGAATTTGAATTAACTTCCGTTTCTGGAGAGAGAATTACGATCAGATTAGGTAACTACCTATTCTGGAAGATACTGCATTAATTGCCCTCTGAACAAGCTGCTTAATGTCTATGACGATTTACGACCTTGAGCTGGAGCTCGCTTCTATGAATAAGGCGAACTATGGAACGAGCTATAACCTGGCTGTGAGACGAGCTCATTACTGTGAGCTGAGAAGATTGCTGGGCGAACAGTGGAGCTCGCTGGACTTGGAGTTGAAATATGAGTCTTGTCTGATGGGCCTTGATTGGGTTGACTTTATTGAGCCTTCTATTGGACCTAAGTTGGGCTTTTACCAGTCTAATTAATGAGTCCGAAAAATGCATATAACATCAGTCCCCCAACTCTCAGTTCGTTTTGCGAAGTGGGAGCTCGAGCTCGCTGGTAAAAGCTAGCTTTTTTGGTAAGTCAGTCTTGACTTACCATTTTCCTGTCCTTCCAAATTCTGTCCTATCAGTTCTGACACGTGGCGATCATGCAGGAGGTAATTGAAACGACGCTGGCACGTCCCTTACACACGTATTTAATGCGCACGTCTTTCAACTGATGGTTGCATGATTATAAGGCCGTACCTCGCACTGCACCGTTGGATTGATGGCGGTTACATATCAAACAGTTCTGATGGCGGGGTTCGAGCTCGTTCATCTATATAACTGGTGGAGCCTCTTCATTCTTTCTTTTTCATCTGTCATTTTCTCTCGAAGCAACCAAGCAACCAAGTTCAGAAAACTTACTGATTTTTCACGAAATCAACAATTCCAGTCGCCGCTCTTACATTCTCATCAATGATTCACGGTAAACCTCTGATTCTTTACTTCAAACTTTTAGTTCTTTGGTTTATTTTGTTGAGTTAGTGTTGTATTGTGTTTGCGTTTTGTTTTCTGCCTGGACGGTTTGAATGCGTTGTATTGTTGCTGTTGAATCTTTGTCATTACTGTGTTTGAGATGGCCTGAATATATCATGTTTTTGGTGTTGAATCTTTACTGTTCTGGGCTTCTTGTTGAACACGACTTTTCAAATTCTGTTGATTTGATCTTGTAGCATATTTATCTACGACATAATTACTGTTTGTGGCCTATTATGCATGCGAATTGTAGAATTAGACACCTGTAGACCATTAGCTTGCAGGTCGTTTATTCATAGGTCGAGCCTCCCATTGTACAAGTGATCTGCAAAATGTAACTTAGAAAATTTTTTAGTATTTTAATAATCTGCCTGTCGCGACCTGAACATGCTTCTCTTACACAGATATCTTCAAGTGGAACTCGTAAGGTTAGTGGAACCACCCAAAGATAAGGATCTGCTGAGGCTCGAGTCTCTTCTGAAGCAAATCATCGAGCCATAGAAAAGCAGCGAGCTGAAGAGGAAAGGGAAGCTCGCAAAACGTTTGCTCATTACCCATCTTCCATAGAAGTTTCCGAACTAGAGGCGATCGCTCTTCACTTCCATATCCCCAGAGGCTGCTGCGCGATGTCACCCACTCCAAAAAAACATGCAGTCTATCCTCCGCGGGGGTATATTGCTGTTAGCACTCAGCACCTGGAACACGGGTTAAGATTTCCAGTTCCTTTTTATTTAATCAGATTCTTGAACGTTGTCAAGCTCGCTTCGTTCCAATTAACATCGAACTCATATGCGCAATTGACCTTGTTGGCTTTGACCTTCCTAAAAAATGGCCTTCGTCCTCCAACTCCAAAAATAATCCAAAATTTCTACAGTATCAAGATCTTGAGCATAAAGAAAGAAGAGAAACCAATCTTTTATCTAGCAGCTCGCTCGTCGGAATATAAAGAACTCTTGCCCCAAGGAGAAGCAAAGGTCAAATCCAACGTTAGGAAATATAAGACGAGCTGGTTTTTCGTATCATGCCCCTCTCTTACACGTCTTAAAAACTTCAGTTTCGTCCTAGAACCAGGTATGCAGAGGAGAAACTTTAGCGAGCTTAAAATAATAATTTTAACTTTTGCTTATTTATTTATGTTTTATTTATTTGCAAATCTGAAAATGGACAAGTCCTCTCTTAGCAGCGAGGAAAAGAGGGCTCTTGAGGTGCTCACGAAATCATATGAAGCGAGCATAAGCAGCAAATTTGATACTACTTTTCTTCAGGCTCACGGCCTTACTACTTTAGATGATTCTCCACTTATTGATGTCAAGAATAACATATCAAGTATTGGGCAGCGCGAACTTCCTTCCGTCTTCAAAGTTCCTATCTCTACCTCGCAGGTAGAAACTTCTCCAGTTCCAGCACAGGCAGAAGCGGCTCCAGTTCGCACTCCCTCCTCGCGAGCAGAGACAGCATCAGCTCCTGCTCCAGTTCGAGCAAAAACAGCTCCAGCCCGCGCAGCCCCTCTTATACAAGTAGATTCATCCCCCTCCCCAAATCTCACAACTATTTCAGAAGCTCCTTTGTCTGCTTCAGCAGACTTAGCGCATGCTTCAATAGCTCCAACATCTGTTGAAGCAACATCAGCTTCAACTCGCACCCCAACAATGGGTGCATCTCAAAAAGCTGCTTCTTTATCTCCTGCTCCTTCCACTGGGCGAGCTCCAACTAAAAGGAAGAAAATGGCTCTTCTGGAGTTCTCTCTCAAGAATCCTATCAAGATTCCAGCCTCTTCAACAGCTCCAGCGAAGCGACCAGCTGAAGCCTCGGCCTCTCCAACTGCACCTTCAAAGCGTTCCAAACGACCTGCTAAAGCAGAAACTTCCTCGGTCGCTACCCCAAGAGAGGTACCGCCTCCAGAAACAACAGCAGATCTTCAGCTAGTTCCAGCTTCTAGCTCGCAATCTGGAAAAAGGGATGCTCCTCCTAAGGTTGCTCCCCAGGCAACCCGAGCTGGTACCAACAAGAGAATAACTAAACGTACCTTTCTTACACGACGTAATGTTTATCGGACTTAGGAGCCTGATGTCCCGGAGGCTGAGAGGACTCCTTCACCAATAAGACCAGACGTCGAGGTTGGACCTGGGGAAAGATATTTAACTTCCTTCCTCGACAACTGGACATCAATTATGTATACTCATGGAAGGGTCTTAGAGAATAGGTCCCTTAGGGGCACGGACCTAGACGAGTTTGCAGCTCGTCATTCCATGCTGATAAGTCATTTTTCTTTATCTTCTAGTCTTTTTACTTTATCGCATATTAACTTGTAGAATTTTCAGGGTGCCCTTACTGCAATGAAGCGAATGAAGGAGACAAAGGCCACTGATGAACGAATAATGAAGCTTGAAAACGAGCTGGAGGCTGCTAATGAGGAGATAACACACTTGGCTGAGAAAACCACAGAGGACCACGAGGCACAGTTAGCTGCAACGAATAGTGCTAGACAGATTGCCGAAGAAGCTCTGCGAAGAATGGGAAATGAACGCGACACGTTTAGGAATGAGTTACACAAAGTGAGAGAGGAGCTGAGGCAGTCTGAGCAGCGGGCCGAACTGGCTCAAAGACAAGCTAAGAGAGTAGAGGTTGCAACACAGTGGGCCGAAGAGGTCGAAAATCGGGCTGGGATTGCAAAGAGTTAGATCGAGGTCCTTAGGAAACAAATTCAGGCCGCAGTGCAGCGAGCTGAGGTGGCTGAAAAACGGGCTGAAGAAACGGAAGTTGTTGTTAAACGGGCTGAAGAGGCTGAGCATCGAGCTGAGGTGCTTAGGCAGCAAGTGGGGGATGTAATTCAGCGAGCCGAGGCTGCAGAGCAGCAGATAGAAGCTATGAAGCAAAAGGCCGAGGTCATCAATCGTCATGTAGACAACGCCTTTGAAGAACTGATTGCTTTCAAAGAAAGATCTATGGAAGAAATGGAGACGCAGGTCGCTGAGGCCAAGGATGAGGCTGAGGAAAAAACAGGCATCAACTTTCTTTACACTTTGTGGATGTCCCATCCTGAGATGGATTTTTCGATCTTTGGGGATGTGGAACTTGAAGCTGTGGAAAAGTTCAAGGCAAGGCTACCTTGTCTTTAGCTGATGCAATCCCTTCAACAACGGAGGTGCCTGGTGCAACCTCTCAAACTGAGCCCGCTGGCGACGTCGAACCTTCAGGCATGTCTCCTACTCATAAAGACCCTTTATTAGGCTCAAATCCTCCAGCATAGAGCTAGCAGCTTACGTTTTGTACTTGTGTTTTTCAATCAACAATTTGTAAAGAATATTTTAGACTTAATGAAATTTACTTCTCCATTTCTCTTCTATCGAATGTGTTTAAGTTATTGCATACGTTATAACATATTTTATGATCTTCAACTTTCGAGTTATCAAATCTCTTGCGAGCTAATCGTTAACGAGCTCAAACTCTGATAATAATTAAAGCAATCGCTTAATTCAATCAGTTAATAAAATCTTGTAATTGATCAGAACCTTTTCTGCCATATCGAAATGTTGACGAGCTATGCAGGGGTACATAATCACACCTGCTTTTTAGGCTCTTTTAGTTTAAGTGAGCTATGCAGGGGGTCGTCACCTCGCCTGCTTTTTAGGCTCTTTATTTTAGCGAGCTATGTAGGGGTACTCAACCACACCTGCTTTTTAGGCTCTTTTAGTTTAAGTGAGCTATGCAGGGGGTCATCACCTCGCCTGCTTTTTAGGCTCTTTATTTTAGCGAGCTATGTAGAGGTACTCAACCACACCTGCTTTTTAGGCTCTTTTAGTTTCAGTGAGCTATGCAGGGGGTCGTCACCTCGCCTGCCTTTTAAGCTCTTTATTTTAGCGAGCTATGCAAGGGCACTTAGCCACACCTGCTTTTTAGGCTCTTCTAGTTTAAGTGAGCTATGTAGAGGGTCGTCATTTCGCCTGTTTTTTAGGCTCTTTATTTTAGCGAGCTATGCAAGGATACTTAGCCACACCTGCTTTTTAGGCTCTTTTTTTTAGCGAGCTATGCAAGGACATTTAGCCACACCTTCGTTTTAGACTTTTTAGTTTAAATGAGTTATGTAGGGGGTCGTTACCTCGTCTGCTTTTTAGGCTCTTTATTTTAGCAATCTATGCAGAGGCACTTAGCCACACTTGCTTTTTAGGCTCTTTCAGTTTCAGTGAGCTATACAAGGGGTCGTCACATCACCTGCTTTTTAGGCTCTTTATTTTAGCGAGCTATGCAGGGGCACTTAGTCACACCTGCTTTTTAGGCTCTTTTAGTTTCAGTGAGCTATGCAGGGGGTCGTCACATCGCCTGCTTTTTAGGCTCTTTATTTTAGTGAACTATGCAAGGACACTTAGCCACACTTTCTTTTTAGGCTTTTTGAGTTTCGGTGAACTATGCAAGGGGTCGTCACCTCGCCTGCTTTTTAGGCTCTTTATTTTAGTGAGCTATGCAGGGGCACTTAGCCACACCTGCTTTTTAGGCTCTTTTAGTTTCAGTGAGCTATATAGGGGGTCGTCACCTCGCCTACTTTTTAGGCTCTTTATTTTAGCGATTTATGCAGGGGCACTTAGCCACATCTGCTTTTTAGGCTCTTTTTCTTTTAGCGGGCAGTGAGCTAATCAGCACGGAGCCTGTTAACTTAAAGAAATAATGCATATCATGAGGGAAAATGGAGCTTTCATTTCTTATTATAACGTTGAATCATGGGTAACAAATAAAGTTACTGATAATATGGTCGCAGATGCTCGGCATTCCAAGCTCGAGGGACCTCAGCTCCATTCATGTTGGTCAAATGATAAGCTTCATTTCCTAAGTTTGTCTTGATGATATAGGGTCCTTCCCAATTTGGGCCTAAGGACCCATCACTAGGTTTGCGAGCTCCAGGCAGAATGAGACGCAGTACTAAGTCTTCCACATTGAATCTGCAAATCCGAGCATTCTTGTTATAGTACCTCGCTATTCTCTGCTGGTAGACAGCTACTCTCAGTCTGGCCGTCTCCCTGAGTTCTTCAAGCAAATCCAAATTTGCAGTAAGTAACTGATCATTGTCATTTGGATTGAAGGTCGCTCTTCGCTGTGAGGTGACTTCTAACTCTACTGGAATCATGGCTTCAGACCCATACACCATTGAGAACGGAGTTTCGCTTGTGGAACTGCGAGCTGTGGTCCTGTAAGCCCATAATACTTTCTGAAGCTCGTCTACCCACGCTCCCTTCTTCGCTTCCAGTTTCATCTTCAAGGTCTGCTTTATAATTTTATTAACAGCTTCAACTTGGCCATTAGCTTGTGGATGATCCACTATTGAGAAGCTTTTAACGATCTTGAGGTCGTTGCAAAACCTAAGAAATTGGTCACTACTTAATTGGGTCCCATTGTCTGTCACGATCTGCTGTGGAACCCCAAACCTGCAAATGATATTACTCCACACGAACTTCTCAATCTTCGTTGTGGAGATTTTGCCAACTCCTTTGCTTCTGCCCACTTAGTGAAGTAATCGACCGCAACCACGACATGTTTACACCTTCCACGAGCTGTTGGCAGAGGTCCGATCAAATCCATCCCCCAGATTGCAAAGGACCACGGGCTCACCATTTGTTGGAGATAAGCTGGCAGAGCTCACGGAACTTGGGCAAACCTCTGACACTTGTCACATTTTTTAACTAAGTCAATAGTGTCCTGCCTCATGATGGGCCAATAAAAACCCTGACGAAGTGCCTTTTGAGCTAAGAAAAGCCCCCCAGCGTGATTTCCACAATGGCCTTCGTGTATCTGCTTCATCACTGTTTCACATTCTGGGCCATCAATGCATCTTAAAAGTGGAGCTGAAAATCCTTTCTTATACAGCACATCATCGTAGATGCAATATCTGGCCGCTCTAGCTCGCAGACGCCGTGCCTCCAGCTTATCACCTGGCAGCTTTCCATCCTGCAGGTATCTCAGAATTGGGCTCATCCAGAAATTGGGTTGTACAGTTATTGCCATCATCACACTCTTCTCCTCTATACTTGGGGCTGGTAGGAACTCTATGAGATTGCCCCTAAAAAGTTTGCATCTCGAGTGATCGCGAGACGAGCTAATGCATCTGCATGCGTGTTCTGAGCTCGTGGGATCTGCTTCACCTCGTACCTTTGAAATGCACCTAGCAACTTATGAACTTTCTGGAGGTAAAGGGTCATCTTTGGTCCCTTGGTCTGATACTCCCCCAATATATGGTAAACCACGAGTTGCGAATCACTGAAGACTTTTAAACGCTCAGCTCGCATTTCCTTAGCCAAACGCAAACCTGCGAGCACTGCTTCGTATTCAGCTTCATTGTTTGTTGCGTGGAAACCAAACCTTAAAGCGCAAAGGATTTTGTGGCCTTCAGGACTAATCAGAAGAATCTCAGCTCCAACCCTCTACTCGCTGGATGATCCATCAACATAAAGCTCCTAAGTTGGACTTTCAGAAGATTCAGCTTTATCATCCACAGGTCTTGTAAACTCTGCAATGAAATCTGTTAGAGCTTGAGCTTTGATAGCCGTCCTCGGCTTAAACTGGATATCAAACTGTGCGAGCTCCACTGCCTATTTCAACAAACGACTTGAGGTGTCCGCTTTCTATAAAACTTGCTTCAGCGGATACTGGGTCAGGACTTCGATTGTATGAGCTTGAAAGTAAGGTCGCAGCTTCCTTGATGCGATTACCAAGCAATAAGCGAGCTTCTCCATCTGTGAGTACCTGGTTTCAGCATCTTGCAGCCTTTTACTCACATAATATACTGGAAGCTGCGTCTTTTCTTCTTCTCTCACTAGTGCAGCACTCAAAGCTTGCTGAGACACTCCCAAGTATAAAATCAGCTTTTCTCCCTCTTTAGGCTTAGAAAGGAGCGGAGCTCACCCCATATATTCTTTTAGCTGCTGGAAGGCTACTTCACACTGCTCGGTCCACTCGAAACTTTTGACCTTCTTCAAAATATCAAAAAAGTGATGCACTTATCTGTAGCTTTCGAAATGAACCTGCCTAGTGCCGCGACTTGGCCATTAAGGCTCTGCACATCCTTCACCCTAGTAGGCGACCTCATATCGATCGGTGCTTTGATCTTCTCAGGATTGGCTTCAATACCTCTACTGTTGACCATGAAGCCCAAAAACTTCCCAGAAGCTACTCCAAATGCACACTTGTGCGGATTCAATTTCATCTGATAGCTTCTCAGAATCTGAAACATCTCCCTTAGGTCCCGTACATGGTCACCTACCTGCTTGGACTTTACTAACATATCATCGACATAGACCTCCATGGTCTTTCCGATCTACTTTTCAAATATCATGTTCACCAAGCGTTGGTAGGTCGCTTCTGTATTTTTCAGCCCGAAGGGCATCACCTTGTAGCAGTATAATCCTCGATCTGTCATAAATGAAGTGTGCTCTTCGTCCTCGGGGTTCATCGGGATCTGATTGTAGCCCGAGTATGCATCCATAAAACTCAGGAGCTCGTGGCCAACAGTAGCATCCACGAGCTGGTCTATCCTCGACAAGGGGAAACTATCTTTGGGGCACGCCTTATTTAGATCAGTGAAGTCGATGCAAGTCCTCCACTTCCCATTCTTCTTCTTTACCAGAATCGGATTGGCAACCCAGGTTGAATAGTAAGCTACTCGAATAAATTTGTTTGCCAGCAGCTTATCTACCTCCTCCTTCAAAACTAAGTAGTGCTCCCCTGTCATTGCCCTTCTCTTCTGACGAACTGGCTTGTGGTGAGGATCAACATTCAACCTGTGTGATATCACCCCAGGATCTATTCCCACCATATCCTTATGATTCCATGCGAATATATCCAAGTTCGCCTTCAGGAAGTCAGCGAGCTGGGCTTTCAATTCTGGAGCTAAACCTCTTCCCAGCTTCAGGCATCTTTCTGAATCCGCCTCCTGACTTGAACATCTTCCAATTCTTCAACTGGCCCTGTAGCTCGATCTGCATCTACCTCGCGAGGGTCCAGGTCGTGACTGACTCCTTTCTCAGTCATAGCTCGTGGCTCGCCCCCTAAGACCACGTTCACCTTCTTTCCTCTTACGCCCATACAGCATCTTCATAACACCTTCTAGCCAAGTGTTGTTCCCCCCGAACGCATCCAATGCCATTCGGAGTTGGAAATTTTACTGTGAGGGTCCTGATTGAAGTAACCACATCCAACTCGTTCATAGCAAGTCTTCTCAGGACCACATTATATGCTAATGGACAGTCAATTATCAGAAAATCTATCAACACAGTAGCTTGTCGACCTGTTTCCCCCAAAGTAAACGGCAGCTTGATCTGGTCCACTGGTACAACAACATCTCCAGTGAAACCGTATAGAGGCTCTAGGGAAAGTCTCAGTTGCTCTGCTCCTAGCCCCATTTGCTCAAAACAACTCTTGTACATCATATTCACCGAGCTCCCAATATCAATCATGATGTGCCACACTTCCATGTTACTGATCTTGACTCAAATAACCAACGCATCATTATGAGGCCAGATCACACCTCTAGCATCTTCATCAGTGAATACAATCTCGTCCGAGGTCGTCTTCACCCTTTTTGCAGGTCCCTCCGACCCGCTGACCTGGAAAGTATGATTCGCCTCTCGAACGTATTTCTCATGTGATCTGTTAGAAGCACCTGCGATATGGGGGCCTCCATGAATTGTAAAAATTGTTCTTGCCGCAGGCTCATGCTCTGGCTCAAGAGCTTGCTAGGGTTGTTGCTGTGCTGGCTGCTGATGAGGTCGTTCTTGATGAGGTCGCGAGTCAGCAGGTCTTGCCATATAGTCTCTCAAACGACCTCTCTTGATCAATTTCTCAATGGCGTCTTTCAACGCCCAACAATCTGAAATATTGTGTCCGACCTCGTTATGATAAACATAAAACTTGCTCCGATCTCTGTGTTGAATCGGAGCCCTTAAAGGAATTGGCCTTCCAAAATCTTTCCTGTTCCTCTCTGTTGCGAAAATCTTGTCTGGTGAAACCGTTAGGACGCTGTATCCTTCATAGCGACCTTGACGTTGAGGTCGCTCGTACCTTGGCTCTTTCCTCGCCTTCTTAGCGATCTGATGACTTGAGCCACTATTTCTTCCTTCTTTGTTCCTGCCATTGTTTCTCCTATTTGGCTGGCTGAAACTGCCACTTCATTCTTCTGATTTTGCTTCTTCGGGCCGAAGGTCTCTTCCCACCTAATTTCCTTCGCAACTCGCTCGTAGAACTCTCCCAGATCCTTCACTGAGGACTTGTAAATGCTTTCGTACAGTTTCCCATCCTGTCACAGCCCAGCTGAGATCGGTGTCAATATACTCTCGTCTGACAAATTTTCAACATTCGCGACCTCGTGTCTAAACCTGGTGATATATTCCTTCAACGATTCACCTTGACGCTGGAAGATAGTAGCTAGGTGGTAAGATGGAGCGAGCTGCCTTCTAATGCCCTGTACTGACCAACGAACTTCTGTTGGCATTGTTCCCAACTACCTATACTGCGAGCTAGGAGATTCTTGAACCATGTCCCCTAAAGTAGCTGGGAATACACGGCATTTCACCATGGGATTACTCGTTTGCAGGTCCATCTGAACGTTAAAGGCGTCGAGATGGTCATAGAGGTCACTGTCCCCATTGTATTGCTGAATATTTGGCATCTTGAACCTCGAAGGGAGAGGCTGTGTCTCAATCTCCCTTGTAAATGGGGTTCTTTCCCCATAGCCCCCACGTTGCTCCGGGACTTCTGGTCGCGCTTCCAACTGTTGGACCCTCTAGAGGAGTTCCTCTACTTGTGGATCTTGGAGCTCGTATCTCCTCCTGTGGTCGTGACTTGGGGAAGGATGCTCTGGGTCATACCTCTCGTGCTCTTCAAGCCAACCCCCAGGCTGATGGGACCCCGCATGTCGCCCATTCACCTCATCAACATTCCGAGCTGCAGCTCTGACTCTATCGTGCCCAACCTCTGCTCGTTGGCGTCCATCTTGGCTCAACCTTACCACCAGGCTAGCTGGGCACACAACCTCCCTTTCTTTGCCGACAGGGTGTCCTCCAGCTCTAGAATGCGTATTGGAGGAGCGAGCTGAGCCTGCCGGTCTCGAGACTTCCCTTGTTGGTCGTTCGGGCATTTGCATCGCTTTATGCTGATGGGGCACATGCCTTGGTGCCTAAATCTCAACCCTAGGTACGTTCTGTACTTGAGCCTGCACCAACATATTGACGGCCTCTGTGAGCTGTCTAACCGTGTTCTCCAACGCCTCTTGCCTCTAATACCACACCTGCTGCCCATCCACTACTGGGGCGATTGGAACTGGTTGACGTGGAAGCAAAGGGGTATGTTTGCTGCAGCACCAGCTACCTGACCATACGACGTTCCTGCTACATGCATGGGTGCGCCTTCCACCTGCTGTGCATCATGTTGATGGTGACTGGGCTGGCTCTCTGTCTGGTCAGCCTGTGAGCCCATATACTTGGTTTGTCTGGTTCTTGCCATGTTATCAGAAATCGATGAACTGAGATAAAAAAAATTGCAATTTGGACCCTCCTTCTAGCGCCAAAATGTCGACGTTGAAATTCAGTCGACGAGTATTCAATGCCCAATACCTGCAATCAATGTGAGAAAACACAGAAATCGAGAAAAAAATAAATAATAAAGAACTAAGAACCAAACAGAAATGCACAAGAATTTTAACGTGGTTCAACAAGTGCACCTACGTCCACAGCTGTCTCTCTTAAATTCTGCAGAGTGACAGTCTGATATTCAATATGTCCTGTTACAATGATTTTAACCCCTATTTATAGGGGAAAAGTTGTTACAGATTAGGAAGTATTAAAATAGGAAAAGAATTTCATCATAAATACACTTCCTAATTAGTTGGAGTAAAATCAGGTAATTGCCCCAAATATCTCGAGATAAGGTTGATTGAATTTGAATTTGAATTAACTTCTGTTTTTTGAGAGAGAATCACGATCAGATTAGGTAATTGTCTATTCTAGAAGATACTGCATTAATTGTCCTCTGAACGAGCTGCTTAATGTCTATGGCGATTTACGACCTTGAGCTGGAGCTCGCTTCTATGAATAAGGCGAACTATGGAACGAGTTATAACCTGGCTGTGAGACGAGCTCATTACTGCGAGCTGAGAAGATTGCTGGGCGAGCAGTGGAGCTCGCTAGACTTAGAGTTGAAATATGGGTCTTGTCTGATGGGCCTTGATTGGGTTGACTTTATTGGGCCTTCTATTGGGCCTAAGTTGGGCTTTTATCAGCTCATTTAGTGAGTCCGAAAAATGCATATAACAGGAATTAATTAAACACTACTTATGGAGAGGATAAATTTAGATCCTTTCTTAGTTTGCTTTTGCTTGAAATGTTTGTTAAGAGTATTTAAGTTTGAATGGTCCACTTACTCAGTCACGGAACAAAACAATTAATAAATCTTGGGCATATGTTAACCTTTTATATTTAGATGTCACTAGATTAGAAGAAAAAATATATATCAAATCTTGACCATTTATTACATTTTATGCTTAGGTTCCACTTGATTTCATAAAAATGGTAAAAGTCACCTGATGCAAGAATCTGAACTCTTTTTTAATTTCTTTTTTTTTTAAATTAAAACTTATGAGTTGTTGAAATTCATCTTTGGAGAAAAAAAATTCTTATAATTATTCAAAACAATCTTTTATATTTTATCAAAAGGAGAAAAAAAAGTTTCAATCAATTTTGAGAAAAAAATATATTTCTATTCAAAAGTAAATGAAGGACAACGATAATTTTTTCATATGACTTCAATAAACAAACCAAATGAATAGTATTATTTAAATAATATATCATTTGATGTTGTGGTTGTATACCTTTTCATTCATTATAGTTATTAGAGTCCAGATCACACCAAACATGTTTTATAAATATTTTGATGATTGATTTCAGTAAGTTTTGATAAATTTTTGAAAAATGATTTATTTAGTAGGTTTCTATAAACTGCTTATCCATTTGACATTCACTTAAAGAAAAGCACTATCTTTTAAATAAGTGATATGTTTATGGGCATTTATGATTTGTAAATCAAATGTGAGGTCTCTGCCTATGCATAGAATATAGTGATTAATATCATTAAATAGTTCTAACATTTTGCCACAACTTATTTATCTAGTATGACTTACTAGGACTTTCTTGAAAATATATATATAGTAGGATGTTTGAATCTTTGGATAAAGAAGAAAAATTTTCACATTGACTCAATTACATTCAATACAACCTTAATAAATTTCTTTATAATTATCAAATGTTTTGAGAATATATATTTGACGCATAATTTTTTACCCTTTTTATTATATTTGTTATGATTTATTCAAGTACTTATTGTGATGAAGTTTCGAAAATAGCGCTTGGCTCAATGCTAACACATCAAATAATTTGGTTTGAATTTGAATCCTTGTTCTCTACCCTATTTTTTTATCTCTTAATAATCTAATGATACATCAGCATTTAAAAAGGTAGATAACCAAAATTGTTAGATTTTTTCTTTTTGAGACATCACCCAAAATTAAATTCCTTTCATTAAAAGCTTAGCATCAACAAAAGACTAATAAAAAATCCTTGCTTGCCAACTAGTGTTTGGAAGGAGAAAAACTTGTATAGGACAAGGGGCAACTTAAAATGCGCCATAGATAATTTTTTCAAGATTTTACACTTTTTATGCAAATATATATATAATTGTAACGTAACCGAAAATCCATTAACATCAATTGTCATAGGTCTAATATGACAGATCGAAATTAAATGCTATATATGCAGTTCAAACATCTATTTCCATAACAAAAGTCAAGAGATATCAGTAATTTATTTTAGATATTACCAAAAGATTGTTTTTATAATTAAAATTTTGAATCAAAAGATTGTTTTTATAATTAAAATTTTGAATCAAGCTATATTAATTTAAAATTTTGTTGTAGATTTGTGACTATAACCTATATTTATTTTTTCGTAATCCATTAGTGGGGAGGAGTAAATAAATTAGATGATAACTCTCCAACCGAAAACAATATGGATAATTAATAAAATCATAAATTTAAGTCAAATTTGAAGTTACTGTAACTAAATAAATTTTGTAATATTTAATAGAAATAAATATAATTTATAAAAAAAAAGTAACATGTTATTAATTTTTGAAATCGTTGGTTCATATTAAAGGTATTAAAATTACATATTATTTTATTGATTTTGTTTTATATAATGCATTTTTTATAGATCTTTTTTTAAATAAAATAAAATAAAATTTATTTATATAAGAGCACACTTAAAAGCACTTGTAATTTTGCAAAATTGCAACATAAAATTTATTTCAGTTATGCATTTAAATGATGTTATAATTCAACACTCAAAGTTGAAACTGAAACCTTTTGGGAGTTTTTATTTATTATTATTATTATTGTTATTATTATTTTTGCAAGAGAGGATTTTGATGTTAAAGTTGGAATCATGATATGATATGATTAACATCATCACACTTGTGATAAGTAACTAATAAGCACTGATTTCCAAAAGCAAGGTCCACATGAGAAATTAAATATAATAAAGTGAGTTGCTTAGATTTAAAGTCACATCAGGTAACAAAATAAGCATCAAATCAAATGGTGCTACTTTGCGTAAGAGCTTAAAATTCTTGCGCACGCTGAAGAAATCCTCAATGCCTCAACTTCAATTCAAAATTCATTAATTAGTAGGGCCGAACTAGAATTTTGATTTGAAAGTCAAAATAAAAATAATATATATATATTTATGACTAGTGCAAACCCAATGATCAATCAGGACTAAACGAAATTGAACTGTAGAACATCACTTTAAAAACAGTTTTTATACAAGATGAAGCATCTCACATGTAAATGGAGAGAAGGGGCTATATAAGGTGGGGCCGAGAAGGGGCGAAACCCACACATTTTATGATGGGAGGATGTTTATTTTGAGTATAGAACTTGTGCATTGAGGGGTGGGTGGGACGGGTAGCAGTGTGTGTTTGAGGGGTTAAGACACTTAACCAATGAAGCCAAAACCCTAGCTACAAAAATAATATTTAAGTTGGTGCATGCCAATTACTAGTACTTTTAAATAGATTATCTCATCAAAAAACTAAATATGATATCATTTAATCTTATCATATAAGGTAAATTAATAATTGAAATAGATCATTGTTTATAAATAAAAAATAAACTCATTACTCTTTTGAATCTCAATAATAATTTATAACTAATTCTACTATAAATTTCTCTTCGATTTTCTTTTAAAATGATCAAAAAATTTGTAAAAGCAGTCATATTTCATCTTCCTGGCGAAATCTGGTCATACAATCTAATAAAATAACAAATATAAATAACACAAATGCTTAAAAATAACAGAAAATAACAAGAGTCCCGAAATTAATTTATTAATTTAAGTTAATTATTTTTCAAACTCGATTTAGCACAGAAAGCCTTGGAAGTTCAACTCTAATTAAGTTTAGAAAGTAACAACCAAAAGTATTTTTAATGAATTCAAAACAAAATGATGGTTAAATGCATTTACGAATGACCAAAAGGGTGTCAATAATATTTTCATTAAATGATTTATATCATTTGTTTGCCTTATTTTTTGGGATTGTAATAATTTATAAGATTTTATATAGTTACTTGTTAATAAACTATAAAGATTACTACTTTTTCTCCTCAATTTTGTTTTTATAAAAAATATATAAATAATACTTTCTTTTGTTGTTGTTGCAAAATTATCGAGAATTAGTAACATCACTTTTTATTGTCATTGAACTTCAAAAAATTTTGATTAATTTCTTAAACCATTGAATTAGATTTAATGGCTATTGACAGATTAGTGACTACATATTTAATAGTATGTAGTAGCTTGATTTTATTTACTAGATCAAGCACACAGTAAATTACATAGCTCGATAAGGTATTAATAGATCAATATTTATATCGATCTATGTAGTGGCAAAAGAGTGTTGGTTTCGATCTAACATAAAACAAACAAAAGATTTTGATTCTTACAAATGAAGAAATAGCTACAAACAAATAAGGACAAAACTTTTCACGCTTAAAACAACTCCAATGCTCTCATGAAATGTATTTTTTAAAAAAATATATTATCAACGTCAAAAGATTTATTTCTTTCTTATATAAAGTAAATATCATTTGATAGATAATCAAATTAAAATTATTTTCCAATACTTTCATGTATTTTTATTTAATACTTTCATATTTTTTTCATTTAATGTTTCATTTTTTATTTTTTTATTTTTAATGAGATTTAAAAAATTAGAATTAAATAGCTATTAACTTCCTAAGATGACTGTCTAACAGATCCTCTGAAAATAGATAGTCATGTTGACTATGTCTTTTTTTTTTTAGTCACTTTAACTTGACATTGATAAATAATAATTATATCGAAAAAGTTTATTTTAACTTCATATCTATCTATCCTATCTGATATGTAATTTTTTTATTATCCATGATAATATTGGAAATGTTGTTACACTTTTAAAAGTAAGATGAGACTATCGTGATCTTTTTATCAAGGAGGGGAAGATATACAATCTACTTTACCGAGGTTGATGACTTGTTTTTATTTTATAAGTAATTGTATATAGATTTATGACTTCAAACACAAAATCTAGGGTTATGCTACTATATCCTCTAATATAGTGACTAGAACTCTTGATGTTAGTTGGATTTCAATTAATAATGAAAAACAAGTTAATTAATTATAAGTAAAATATAAGAAAATTGAAATCCATTGAACTCTCTATTGTTTAGCCTGTGCTAAATTCCTAATTTTTGCTCCACTGAAATTGTTAAATTATTCCACACAATTACAAGTAGAGTTTTTTTTTTTTTTTTTTAGACATTATCCTTAAATTCCATAATTGTTTCCTGTAAAAATTTTCTTTATTTGCATATATTGGACAACACTTTAATAGATGAAAATCATCACCAAAATCCAAAATTTCATATTAAATTATTAAAAATTATTATAGAGAAGATATATCTGAATCTATGTTGGCAAACTAGTGAAAGATGAAGTCTTCCAAAATCAAATCTCCTTAAGATGTTCCATGGTTTAATTCTTGAATGGAGAAGGAGAAAAAGAGCAAAATTCTTTTACGTACATTGATTTGACTTGGAGACCACAACTTTTATAATGTTCCTTTATATATTAATTTAAATTAGAATCTCATTAACCCCAATTTACTTAGTATTAGGTTTCTACACATTAAAACTCATACCAAATAGATGTCTCTAGAGCCCAATTAATATAAAACTTCTCTAACTCTATTAAAATAAATAGTCTATAATATAATTGTTATTTAATATGTAAGTCTATCATAAAAAATTATAAGAAATCCTAATAGCATCAACACCATCATTGTCTAGTTTAATGCCAACCTCATTTGATATGTAGCAGTAGAAATTTAAATCATGAAATGGAATGAAGCAAAACTGTTGTTTCCTCATCAAACTTACCAAATTGAACTCTAAGTGGCGTGTATTCAATCTCAACTTTCAATGACTTTTCTAGAATTTTAAAGTTTCAACTCTCAAATCGGTGATTTTAAAATATCCATTTTTGACCTTATAGTTAGATAAGTCTACCAAGCAATCCTTATTACTGCCACAATCCATCTTTTGAACCTTATTTTGATCATACTGCCAAGGAAAAGGCCAATTATTTAGTCATACAAATTAGGGAAAGTTACATATCTGAATCTAAAAAGATGTTTTGTCAAATTTCATTCAAGTTGATTCTTTCAATACAAACAATTTATCATAGAATGTCCATGGTCCACCTCTAACACACACTTTAGAGACTATACTTGCAGCGGAATTTGAATAAAACAATATTATCTTCCATCATCTCCATAACAATATCCTTAATCATTTCGTGATATGTGGGATACTACATTTGAAAGCTTCTATGTCGATATTTGTGGTTGAAAGAATCTAACTAATTATAGAGCAAAATTCTTTTTAAACAATTGCTCGATTAAACATTTCTATTATCATAATTGGACCATTGTAGTGGGTTGATTTTTACAATTGCTAACGTAGGAGCTTAGCTCTATAATCAACCTTTTAGGATCTAGCAACTTGCAAAAAAAATCAATGAAACTGATAGGTTGCCTTAATATCCGATTGGTGCAAACCAAAGACATTATGATGTTCAAGTTAGAACTATAGTAAAAGTTATAAAATATAGAAAGAAGAGCATACAACAAATGATTATATGTATAGCGTATGACAAATGATTAAGTGTGTGGCATACAAATAGTGATAGAAAAGGGGTTATTGAGATTAAAATAAGATATTGTGCGACAAAGTAGATAGTGATGTTTGTTGAGTGTTTGTGAAGAATTTGACAAGTGATGGTATGGTGGTCAAGATGGTCCCCCCTTCCCCTCCCCCCCCCCCCCCCCCCCCCCAATTGGTTGCTCTCCTTTTATAAGAGGAGAAAAGACTGTTGTCAAGTTGTATTAATTTCTGAGATCAAGGGATCAATTCCATTGATCCTCGCCTCTACATTTATTCAGTTAACCTTCATTAAATTGTTCAATCTTTATACTAAAGTGATTTGATTTAATCGAGCATTATTATTGGTCGTTGGCTCCAAGGCTTTGGGTTTCAACTAGGCAGGATTGGATATTAGCCCAACTCTTAAGCTAATATTTATGGTCTTACCTACAACCTATCTATTAGGCCCGTGTTAGGTTGACTTTGCCTATTATAGTTTGTCTTTCACTCCTTCGATAGACATTGATATGAACCACGCCAAGAACTGACGAAATCTGTGAATCGAGTAAGGTTCTAAGATCATCTAGAATCAGATTTGTATGGAAACCTCGACCCATTGCTTATATGGAAGCAAGAACCTTGGTATGGTGAAGACGCCACAACAACGATGGAAGAATTGATTGATAAGTCTATGAAGAACGTCAAAGGAAAATCTCGATAAGTTCTAAAAGTTCTATAAATAACCAAAGAGAATACTCTCACTAATATTATTAATCATCAATTGAATTCTCCTTTAAGGTTACATTGGTTTATATAGCTGAAAATAGTAAGTAGGAAAAAGAAAATAATTAATTAAGCAATCAAGCCTTTACAATAAGAAAAATAAATAATAATGAAAGAAGAATAAAGAATAAAATTGGCAACTAATTGAATTAAAAAAGATGCAAGAAATCGGTCTCATATTGGAAGTCTTTATCTCCATATTGGAAAGTCTTTATGGCCAAGAAATCAACTTCATATTGGAAAGTCTTTATGGCCATGAAATTAGCTAGAATCTGCCCCACCAATTACTTCAATTAAATTGATTAAGTCTGGATCTTCTTTTAGGCCCATCTTGGAGTTCACCATTTTAAAATCAACCTAAATCTTTTGAATCAATCCATTAAGTGCTTCTTTGAACCTCTTAGTTCTTGCCCTTATAATTGACCCAACTAGAATATGCAATGGATCCTTTAGTGATGCTTATTTATTCTCATCATCCGCTCTCTCTTGAAAAGGATTTGTCCTCAAATCTTCACTTACATCAAAAGGAGTTAAATCAGTAACATTGAAAGTGGCACTAACATTGTACTCACCTGGCAAATCCAACTTGTATACATTGTCGTTGATGTGTTCAAGGACTTGAAAAGGTCCATCTCATCTTAGAAGCAGCTTAAACCACCTTTGTGTCGAAAATCTTTCTTTTTTCATGTGCAACCAAACCTAATCTCCAAGTTCAAAAATCAACTTCTGCCTCCCTTTGTTAGCTTGTTTTGCATATTACTCCGTTCTCCTCTCAATGTTGAGTCTTGATTTCTTATGTATCTGCTTAACAAATTCAACCTTTTTCTTTCCATCTAAGTTAATATGTTCAGATATAGGTAATGATGTTAAATCCAATGGAGTTAAAGGATTAAAACCATAAACAATCTCAAATGATGAAAACTTAGTTGCAGAATGAACAGTACGATTATAAGCAAACTCAACATGTGGTAAACACTCTTCCCAAGTTTTGATGTTCTTTTTTATAATAGCCCTTAACAAAATAGACAAAGTCCTATTTACTACTTCGGTTTGACCATCAGTTTGAGGGTGACAAGTAGTAGAAAACAAAAACTTAGTTCTTAAATTACCCCACAAGGTCTTCCAAAAGTAACTTAAAAACTTAGTATCTCTATCTGAAACAATTGTCCTAGGTGTATCATGCAATCTCACAATCTCTCTAAAGAACAATTCAGTAACATGTGAATCATCATCAGTTTTGTGATATAGAATAAAATGTGTCATCTTAGAAAATCGATCAACAATCATAAAAATTGAATCTCTACCACATTTAAACCTAGGCAAACCTAACACAAAGTCCATTGAAATATCAATCCAAGGTTCACTAGGAATGGGTAGTGGTATGTATAAACCATGGGATTGCACTCGGTATTTTTCTTGCCTACATGTAACACATCTACCACAAATCCTCTCAACATCCATTTTCATGTGTGGCCAATAAAAGTGTTCTTGCAAAACGACTAAAGTCTTAGCAACTCCAAAACGTCCCATTAGACCTCCATCATGGGATTCCCTCACTAACAAATCTCGCAATGAACAATTAGGCACACAAAACTTATTTTCCTGAAACAAATTATCATTATGCCTAAAGAACTTCCCAAACGCAAATTTCTCACAAGATTGATACACATCACTGAAATCATGGTCTAACAGATATAGTTCTTTGATGCGTTCAAAACTAAGCTACCTAGTATCAAGAGTGGAAACTAATACATACCTACGGGAGAGTGCATCCACCACAATGTTTTCCTTACCTTGTTTGTACCGAATCACGTATGGAAATGTCTCGATGAATTCCACCCAACATGCATGTCTCTTGTTTAGCTTGTGTTGGCCTTTCAAATGCTTTAAAGACTCATGATCAGTGTGAATCATAAATTCCTTAGGCCATAAGTAGTGCTAGCATGTCTCTAAAGCTCGAACCAATGCATACAATTCATTGTCATACGTAAGGTAATTTAGGGTTGTCTCGCTTAGTTTCTCACTAAAGTATGCAATTGGTCTTCCCTCTTGCATAAAGACTGCACCAATACCAATACCTAATGCATCACATTCAATTTCAAACGTTTTAGTAAAATCAGGCAAAGTAAGTAAAGGAGCATGAGTTAATTTTTCCTTGATCAATTTGAACGGCTTCTTTTACTCGTCAACCCATTTGAATCCAACGTTTTTCTTGATGACTTCGATAAGTAGTGTAATGAAGCTACTAAAGTTTTTCACAAACCTTCTGTAAAAACTAATAAGTCCATGAAAACTACGAACACTGCCTACACTTGTAGGACTCAGCCATTCTTGGATTGCACATACCTTCTCCTCATCAACCTGTATACCTTATGCACTTACAACTAGGGGTGGGCATGACCATGTTCGGGTCGGGTCCACCTGGAACCGACCCGAACATGGTAGACTCACGGATCGCAGATCTTGGGTCCAAACATGGTCCAACAAAGGAGAGGAACCGACCCGAACCGAACACCCAATGTTCGGTTCGGTTCGGTTCGGGTTCCATGTTTGGGCCCAATTTTGAGCTTCATTTTTTGGGCCTAAATTTTTGTTATTTTTTAACTATTTTTTGAGCCCATTATTATTGGACCTTTAGATTTAAGTATTTTTTGGACTTTTTAGGCTTATTTTATCTTGTGGATGGAACCAAAAAAATTATATGAGTGAAAAAAAATATAAGGTGGATGTAACATACTAAGAAAAAAATTAAATGGGAACAACATACCCTTAAAAATAAATGCTGTTCACTATGTAAAATGAAAAAAATATATTTTTTGCATATGCTTTTACATATGTCATTTGGCACTTCAATGTAAAGGAAAAATATATATTTTTTTAGCATGCTTTTACATCTACTGAGTACTGCCCACTACCTGCAGTGTAAAGAAAAAAAATAAACATATTTTCAGCAGATTTTTATATCTGCCACTGCCCATTGCCTGTAATGTAAAGGAAAAAAATAAAAATATTTTCAACATGCATTTACATCCTGCATGCCCACTGCCTACTGCCTGTAACATATTTTCAGCAGATTTTTATACCCATCACAGCCCACACTGCTTGTACTGTAAAGGAAAAAATATATATATTTTCAGCATGCATTTACATCCTGCATACTGTCACTGCCCACTGCCTACTGCCTGTAACATATTTTCAGCAGATTTTTATACCCATCACAGCCCACACTGCCTGTACTGTAAAGGAAAAGAGTAAAAATATTTTCAGCATGCATTTAAAATTTAAACCACAGCACAATTGTGACAGCAGCTAAGCAACAAACAGATTCAAACCAACAAACATAAAATCATGAAAACACAAACACCTAATCAAATTTTAACCAAGTCTAAAGCTGCTAAACATGTAAAAATCAAGAATCAATGGGAAAAACCAAGGTGAAAGAAAAGCACAGCTTACCAAAATTATTCCTGAAACACCAAGGTGGGTGACGACGACGGTGAACAGCGACCGTTGATAGCGACTACGAGAGGAGGTGATAAGGAAAAGAGCTTAAAGGCGACGACGTCGATGAAGAGAGGAGATTCACGACCACGGTCACGGCGAGGAGAGCTCCACAGCGACGACAGATGGCGAGATATGAGAAGTTATATCTTATGGCTTCACGGCGACGACGCTGACGATGAGGAGAAGAGCTCCACGACGGCGACAGACGGCGAGAGGTGAGAAGTTGTATCTTACTGCGACAGTCGGCGAGAGATGAGAGATGAGACGACGAGGAGCTTCACGGTAAAGATGCCAATGAGGAGAAGAACTTCACGGGCACGGCCACGGCGAGGAGAGCAACACGATGGCGACGAACGGTGAGAGACGAGACGAAGATGAGAAGGAGGAGGATGCGACGGTAGGAAGAAAGGGGAAGAAATTAGAAAGGATTGCCGATCTAGGGTTGGACTTGGATGTGGCATTATATAGGGGTATGCGAAATTACGCATGTACCCCTGTTCACGGGTCGGTTCGGTTTTTATCATATGGAACCGAACCGACCCGCAAAACACAGTGTTTTCTAGCTGGAGAGACCGAACAGCTTATAATTGAACATGGAAACTGACCCGAACACCCACGGATCGGGTCGTTCGAGTCGGTTTCATGTTTTTTTGCCCACCCCTACTTACAACAAATCCAAAAAACACAAGTTTATCCATGCAAAAGATACATTTCTTAAGGTTAGCAAACAACTTTTCTTTCTTTAAAATATCTAAAACAAGTTTTAAATGTTTGACATGATCATCCAAGTTTTTGCTATAAATCATAATATCATCAAAATAAACCACAACAAATCTACCTATGAAAGCATACAAAACTTGGTTCATTAATCTCATGAAAGTACTTGGAGCGTTAGTTAATCCAAAAGGCATAACTAATCATTTATATAAACCATATTTTGTTTTAAAAGTAGTTTTTCATTCATCTCCTTCTCTCATTCTAATTTGATGATATCCACTTTTAAGATCAATCTTTGCAAAAGCATAAGATCCATGCAATTCATCAAACATATCATCTAATTTAGGAATAAGATATCGATACTTTACCGTTATGTTGTTGATGGCTAGGCAATCAACACATATCCTCTATGTCCCATCTTTCTTAGGAACTAGCAAAACTGGAATTGCACAAGGACTTATGTTTTCGCTCACATACCCTTTTTCCATCAATTCATTAACCTACCTTTGTATCTCATTTGTCTCCTCAGGTTTGCTTCTATAGGCTAATCAGTTTAGAATGGTTGCATCGGGTACAAAATCAATTTAATGCTCTATCCCTTAGATTAGTGGTAAACCATATGGTGTTTCCTCAAGAAAGATATCCTCATAAGCCTACGAAAGAGAAACAATAGAACTAAACAAAGCAGGGTCAAGTTCATTAATGTTTAAAAATGCCTTTTTATACAAAAGTACAATCATTGGCTGATTTGAAAACAATGCTCTTTATATTGCACTCGTTCTTGCACAAAAATTCGTTTGTTTTTCTTTTTAATTTTCTCTCAATGACTGAATCTTTCTTTTTCTTTTTCTCTTTCATTTTTTC
>CM034464.1:31197958-31335657 GCA_019925255.1 Litchi chinensis | reverse complement strand
TATGTTGTCGCTTGTCACAACGTGATAATACAGGGATGGTTTGTAGAAAGGAGGGATATAGATTATTTTCTCGGCGGTTAAGGAATAGGGCATTGTGGCGCTTTTGTTGTATCTTATTGATCAAAAACATCGTAGATTCTAGCATAACATCATTAATTTGCAAATTTGGCTATTTTGGGCAAGTTTCTTGTTCAATAGTTCTATTATTTTGTGCGGTGTGAATTATGCTTTTTTACATTTAAAAGGGTGTTCCTTCTAGGTCTTCTCCTCCATGCATTTGGACCAAATGTTTCCTTTTGGGTCTTTTTGTTTCTTGTTTAGGGTAACTTCGACAATTCTTTTATCTTTGATTTGAAGGCTTTAGCTGTTATTTTCATGGTTCCTCTAGATGATTAGTATTTGTGTTTGGATATATTTATTGAAGTTTTTTACGCTAAAAATTGATTTTATCTTTTTTATTAAATTTATGGACATGCAAGTTCTTTGAGATAGGGAGCTAAATTAGGTTGGATGCTTTTGCAGGTCCTTTGTGAATTAGAAGATAAAGCTGGTGTCATTTTGGATGAAAGAGGTAATAGTAATACCAAAAACTGGTTGATATTAAGAAAGAGACTGATAAATTCAGTACGTAGTGATTAATTTGTTGCTACATTGCCTTGTAATTTTAGATGTGTTAATGGTTGAGTGGGCAAGGTTGTTTTCTGGTGGTAATTTAAGAGCAAAAAACTTAAAAAGACTTAAATCTATTATCATATGCCAAAAGCCATGTGTTATGCAACTTAAAACTTGTTATGTTATTTTAAATCCTGTATTCGAGATTGCTTGTAAGTGTTGTCATAGAGGCAATAAGATAACATTTTCTTTCTAAGGTATAATCTTGGAGAGAGGATTTTTCTGATCATTTGTATCTTATGGTGTTTAAACTAAATAATGTTAGTTTAGATGTAATATGCTTTAGTTAATTGGGGGTTGATTAGCTGTACGTTCCACTAGAATGACTGAAGAATTTGGAATTTTATGCCAATGCTGCTGCAGCATTGGCATATGTGCAATTGATCCAATGATTAATTGATCACAAAATAATCAGGAGTTTAGGCAAGTTCTAATAATATTGGTCAGCTACCATTGATGTTGTGAAGGAATTCGCTACGGCACAAATGATGAAGAATGAGTGCTTACAAAAAATATGTGTGATCAAATTATCGTAGTCTATTAGAATTTGTATTATTCTGTAATGTTCGTAAACTTGAGCATCAAAAGGTTAAGACTTCACGAATTTATTTTCACCACGGTAAGCTTTTGCTTGAGGAGCTTATGCTGTCTGCGTTCATATTTTTTGACAATTAAAATTTGTTGCAAATTTTGTTTATGCAGTGGCATATGAAAGGATTGTTGAGACATACTCTCTGATCAACCAAAAATTGCAAGACTCTGTTTCTGAACAGTCAAATTTATTAAAAACCATTTAAGAATTATATGTTTTTAAATATATTATTCTAGTCTTTTTCCTTTTGTTTTGTTAGATTGTTTTTCTCTCCTGTGGTGCTAATTCATTTTTGTTCCAGGCTGACTTGAGAAGGCATAAATGTGATTACAATTTGGCTCAGAAGGAGATTACTGACCTTCAGAAACAGGTATATGAATTGCACCTTTGTGGTAGATCATTAAATTGTTTTGAATTGAGATCCAGTGCTGATATGATTTTTGTTGATGTTTTGAAGATCCATGACATGTGACAAACTTTACAAATGAATGGATAAGATTAATTTACTTTTTGCTTTTTCTCTCTCCTACTTTCAGATATAATAATATTTTATTCTTTCTTCTTTTACATCAGAACATTAGTAAAAGTCAGATCAACACTGAATCCGAGCCCAATTGTTTTTTATAGAGTTCAATTTCTATGATTAATCTGGTTTCTTGACTATCATGGTAATATTTTATAGTTATTTGTGTAATTTGCTCAGAAATAATATGGGAGTAGAGAATCCTTTGTTCTTGTTTATGTTCCAAACGTACCGTTTAAGCGTAGTGTAAAAATTGCATCAATAAGTGTAAGAAAGAATTGGAAGATAGGGGGCAATTTTGGTTAGGTATTCAAGAAAAGGGATTTTGGTGTAAGAATTGCATCAATAAGTGTAATATGATTGAGAACCTAAAGTTTGTCATGGATTTTTGAGAGCAGTTTTCTCAATCGAAGTTGTTCAACCAAATGCATATAACCTGTATCCATGGGTGACATACACAATGCAATGCTAAAATTTTTGGTTTTAGATGCTTGACATGTCTTTAATCAATTGTGATGTAAAACTTTTGTTGGCTACGCTTTGTACTCGTACGATTCAAACTTGTGAAGAAAGTATTTTTAAAGATTGTAATGCTGCTATTGCTAGTCGAGATGCATTGGCAAAGACTGTTTACCCTCGTCTATTTGATTGATATACCTCTTTATATCATCAATAACTGTTCCTCTTAATCTATGTTTTTTCTAAGGAAGTTGAATGGTTCGGATGTTTCTTCCAGGCTTGTTGAAAAGATTAATATGTCAGTTGAGCAAGATCTGAACTCCCAGATTCATATTGGAGTTATGGAAATTTATGGCTTTGAATGCTTTAAATGTAATAGGTATGTTATGTTTTCAGTTTCTGCATGTTTACTTATAAAAGTTTTGTTTGAGCACAATGAAATTTTAAACAAATAAGTTATTAGATACCATTCTCATAATAATGCTTTGAAAGTTGGCGTTCAAGAAGTCTCTTACCACTATAGTTATCAATAGTTTTGAAAAGATTTTTCATCTTGAGCTTGCAAGTGCTCTTTGATTTGTTGTTTTTGTGCATGTTATGCTTTATTATGACCCTAAATGTGATTTGTTGTTTTTATATCCTGAATTCCTAATATTGTGATATCTATGTCCAATTGCACTTTGGTAATGGACTTTTATAAAGACGAAACCAAATATATTTTGTTTGTTCCAGAGGAGTTTGCAAGGTACATAATATTTGATTTAGTGGTTTTTGGGGGCTTGCTATTCCAAGAAGGGATGATTGTCTCAATTATGTTTGTTTTTATTAGTTTTCAGATTGTGTTCTGGTCGACATTTTTGTAACTGTAATTAGGTATATTTTCTAGGCATTATATTGAAGTTGCCGCCTTTATAATTAAAGTTATTTATAATTTCTTTTGGAATAGTCGGGTAAGGTACTATTAGAGGGTACATATCTCTCTTGAGCTTTAGATTTTTTCAAATTCTTATCTTTCATAATGATTTTTTCTTGTAATATTCAAAAGTTCATTTGCTAGATTAGTCGATTTATAATCTCGATTATTTTCCATTAGTTCTGTTGATAGAATTCATAAATTGAACATCTAGCAATTTTCGAATTTTAATTATATTTTGAAGTTTTGGACCAATTTAACTATTTTTGTTTAATTTGTTAAACGGTTTATTTTGCTTAATTATATTTATTGTTGAATGATAATAAATTATTTTTATTTCAGAGTTTGATTTTAATTTTATTTACTTTTGTAAATATTTTTGTACTTTGTTGAGTTGTGAGTGTAAATTAGAGCATAGTTGACTATAGAGGAAAGATGTTTCATAAGTGCGTTATTAATGTCATAGGCATGAATTTCATTCTAATATTTATATCCAATTTTAATTTATCAGTGGCCTTTGGGGAAGAGCACATTTCCCAACTTTTCCAAACTATGGTTTGGTAATTGATCTATAGGGTGTATGCAATCTAATACTCAGTAAAGGGGTGTCTAAAGAACTTATCTATCTTTAGTCCTTTTTTGTGTGAAATTGTCTTTCTTATTGGGTTATTTAACACATCTTTATATGCAATTATCTTTGTTACTGAGTTACCCAATGGTAATCTGTTTCTTCCTTTAAATTTCTTTGTTATCTTGTATAATTGTGTCTTTACTAATTTGTAATAAATACAAGTAGTCAATACCAAGTTGAGTAAAGAGAGAATTGATTGAATTAGATTCAAAAGATTCATATGTTGTATTTAATGTAAAGTTTATTGGTCTGTAATTACTAAAATTGTTTAATTCAGTAGTCTTTCTTTTCTTTCTCTCGAGGTGGTCACAAAGGAACTTTTAAGGTATTGATACAAATACAGGCGAGATTGCAAGCACAAAGGTAAGGTTAAAACATGCTAGGTATGGAATATTTACCTTTATGAATAATTATAATTAAGGTAGATGTTCAATGCTAAAACTTGATGGTGGTATACTTGTCCCGCTAAAATCTCTTGTTTCTCTTTTTTTTCGTGGGTTCTATTCTATTTTTTCTTCCTTCGTATTTTTTTATTTATTATTATTATTATTATTATATCGATATCTCTTTCTTTCTCCTACTCTTCTTCTTCTTCTTCATCTTCAACATGCTTCATCTTCAACATGCTTTTCTTTGCTGTTTTGACTAGTTTTCCTCACAAAAATAGTAATATTACCTATTAAAGTTATTGTATATCAATATAAATTCAAATATATATGTATAATCTAGATAGAATATATGAAAATCAAGATTTACTTTTTTTCTTTTCTTTTTTTTTTTCATATTAGTTGAATTGCCTTCTATTGGTTAAAAAAATCGGTTGGTATTAAATTTGAAGGATATAATGATAATTTGATGAGTAATTTTATTTGTTTCAATGAAATTAAATACAAATTTGAAAAAAAAATCATTTTATTGATCTCTTTGTCGTTTATCTTTTTCCTTTTTTTTCATCTCTCATTTCTCTCTATTGTTGATGCGAGGTTGACGATATCAAAACCGATAGTGCTTCCATCTTCCCTTTTTTATTATCTAGGTAACCCATATTATGTTAGTTGGGGTGGTGGTGTTTTTTATAGATGGTTTGTGATGGTGATGGATAAGTGGGGGGTGGAGAGGCGGCTCTTCCTCAGTCTCCTCTTTGGTATGTTTATGTGTTGTTTAAAACCCAAAAATTTGAATTTTTATCAGCAACAACCTAGAACCCATTATTGGGTTTCTAAGTTGTTAGAGACCCACCTTTTTCATAGGTTTGGAAAACTTAAAAATCTGGGTTTCTAGTCTCTAGAAATTCGGTAGATTAGAAAATCAATTAGTTTTTTTTTAATTAATTAGTTTTTTTTTTTTTTTTTATTTAATATTAATATTAATGAGTATTTCAGTCACTACATAAGTTTGACGGTTATGATAGACATTTTACAAAGTCTTGATAAGGGTATTTTAGTCATTTCATAATTTTAGATGAAAAATATTTATTTTTTGGATGGAAAGCTAACAAAGGTAGTGTTTCATCTAATAAAAATGGAGGTAAATTTCGATTAGTTTACTTTTTAGGGGCTTTTTTTAATATCCCTATTATTAATCACTATAGTAATATATAAATGATGGGTATTAGTGTTTTCCTAATTTATAGTATATATATATAATTATGTCCATGTGCAAGTAAATAAAAGTATAATTTGATTTAATCTTGATAAGGGTATTTTAGTAATTTCATAGTTTAGATAAAAAATATTTATTTTTTAGATGGAAAACTAACGGAGGTAATGGTTCGTCTAATAAAAATGGGGTAAATTTCGATTAGTTTATTTTTTAGGGGACTTTCTTAATATTCCTATTATTAATAATTATAGTAATATATAAATGATGGGTATTAGTGTTTTTTCAAATTTATAGTATATATATAATTATGTCCATGTGCGAGTAAATAAAATTATATTATGTCCATGTGCGAGTAAATTATAATTTGATTTATATATATGATAATTAATTATTGAATTTGATAATGATATGTATAAAAACATGTTAATAAATAAAATATAAATAACTATTAATAACATATATATATATATATATTTATCATAATATGGCTACGACAGTTATATATTACTATAAATATAATTTTTGTTGAATATGACATTTAGTAATAGATAAGTTATATATATATACATGTGCATACATGTATATATATATATATATATATATTATATTTATAGTTTATCTGATAATATACACTATAAAAATAGTTTATAATATTTAAATAGTAATATTAATGCTATCCAACACTTCTCATGTATATTATAATTATATTTATAACAATCATATGTTATACTATAATAAATTTTACAATCATACAATTATACAATTATCATAATGCACACATTTGATTATTTGATTATTATGATATGATCAAATATATGTTGTTAAAATATAAATATATAGTCTTCTGGTTGCTGGCGTAGTTGGTGGCGCCAGCAGTCAGCCCATGCCTCCTTTGCAAGAGGCATTCGACACCCGTGTCCAACACTATGTATATATTATATAATATTAATATAATCCTATAATAATAATAATAATAATAATAATAATAGATAATTACTTTCCCACCATTTGTGTGGGCCGCCCTCCCACCCCAATGTGGGTCTTTCCTCCGCCTTCGTGTAGGTCTCTTCCCCATCTCCGTGCGGGTGGTTCTCTCCCCAATGGGAGTAGTCCCCCGGGCCGTGCCATCAGTGTCATATCTCGGTTCAAGGTCTCGGATTGCCTCTTGGGTTTATCCCAGATACAATTGTTGTACTCAAAAAAAAATAAATAAATAAATATATAATAATTAAATAATATTAATTATATGTTTAAATATAAATTAATGATGATAATTATATTGATAAATAAGGTTAATAATATATTATAAACTATATAATATATATTAATAACATAAATAAGAGTAGTATATATTAAAATTTATACATATACCATATTATTCATCATATATATTATAGTAGTTGAGATATATGACTATTAATGTTATTATATTAAATATTACTAATTGATATTATATAATTTATTATATTCAATGTATTATATAAATAACATGTCATTTATATATTAAATATATAATATACAATAAAAGCAAAATAACTATGTATTATATTAATTAATTTTAATAAAAACTTTATCATGGTTTTATAATAATATACACCTTTATACGAGTATTATTATAATCATGTATAATTATTTAAATGTTAATACTATATATGATCATAATATATATTTATTATCTTATTATACATATATTTTATATATTTGAGGGTGTATGCACATGTGTTTAATATATATTAAATTATAATTGTAGGATTATAAGATTATAAATATAATAAGTATTATAAGTGCTATAATATAAGGTGGTTATATATTAATGATATAATTCAGTGTTCTAACACCTATCATGTATGTTATATTTTTATATTTATACCAATTATACGTTACACTCGTTATTTTCATTCTCACGATAAATTCTAAAATCACGTAATAATAGCAATATATACATTTAATTATTATGATATAGTCAAATGTATATAATTAATGCAAATGCATAATAATTTAATGATACTAATTATGCATTTAATCATATAATTAATGATGATAATTGTATTGATAAATAAGGTTAATAATATATTATAAACTATATAATGTATATTAATAACATAAATAAGAGTAGTACATATTAAAATTTATGTATATACCATATTATTTATCATATAGTATATATTATTTAAATATATAACTATTAATGTTATTAAATATTACTAGTTAGTATTATATAAATTATTATGCTCAATACACTACATACATAATTAAAACATTTAATATATATGTATATATTAATATATCACTATATATATTAAAATATGCTACATACAATGAAAGTAAAATAAATAGCTAAATATTAAGTAATGTTAATAACTATGTCTTATATTGATTAATTTAAATAAACCCTTTATCATAGTTTTATAATAATATATTCCTCTATATGAGTCATTATTGTATATCATGTATGATTATTCAAATAGCTAATATTATAAATGATAGTTATATATTTAATGTATAATAGGTTTATATTATTTTAATTAATAAACTTTAATTATGATAAAAGTTATGGTTATTAATATTTAAAATTTTATTTGATAAAATTTTATTATATATTGGTTTTAGTGTCCATGTTTGTATAATATAAAATGATTCATATAGAGATATTATTTATACACCATAACTTTTATTATTTAAACATTTTATTTGATAAAATTTTATTATATATTGGTTTTAGTGTCCATGTTTGTATAATAAATAATGACTCATATAGAGGTATTATTTATACACCATAACTTTACTATAACTAAAGTTTATTAATTATAATAATGTACACTTATCATACATTCTCATTCAATAATGTAGTTATTATCTTATTTTATATATATATATATATATATATATATCAGTTTTAAATAATTTAATGCATTATAATATATTGATTAACTGTCTATATTATAAGGTTTTATATTCACTATTAATAATTAATATCATTATTGATACATATATTTAATACATATTGAATATATAATTATATAATTATAAGATTATAGATATAGTAACTACTATAGGTGCTACAACATTATAATAATTACTTGAATTTTTCGCAAGGTTATTATTGAAGTAATTATAATATAGATCATTAATATAGTAATTTATATAACTAATCTGTTTATATAATATAAATAAGATTATAATTTGACTTGTATACATGTAATTAATTATTAAATTCGAAAATAGTATGTATAAAAAAATGTTAATAAATAAAATTTAACATATATATATTTATCATAATATGGCTATGATGATTGTGTATTTAATATTTAAATATATTATAGTATAAATTTTATGTGCTGATATAATTTTTGTTGAACATGACGTTTAGTAATATATAAATTGTACCTATACAATGTGTAAGATATAAACTATAAAATTAGTTTGTAATATTTAACTAATAATATATGGTATCATCTCATTGCTCAACACCTCTCATGTATATTATATTTATATTTATAACAATTCTATGTTATAATAAGTGCTATAACATAAAGTTATAATATTAATGATATAATCTCGTTCAACATCTATCGTGTATGTTATGTCTTTATAATATGTTACACTCGTCATTTTATTCTCATGATAAATTCTAAAATCATGTAATGATGGTAATATATGCATTTAACTATGATGATATACTCAGATGTGTATAGTTCAAATACAAATATATAATAATTAAATGATATTAATTATGTGTTTAATCATATAATTAATGATGATAATTGTGCTGATAAATAAGGTTAATAATATATTATAAACTATATAATGTATATTAATAACATAAATAGGAGTAGTACATATTAAAATTTATACATATACCATATTATTTACCATATATATTATATTGTTTAAATATATGACTATTAATGTTATTATATTAAATATTACTAGCTAGTATTATATTAATTATTATGATAATTGTGCTGATAAATAAGGTTAATAATATATATTAATTATTACATACATAATATAAAAACATTTAATATATATTAATATATCACTATATATATATATATTAAAATATGCTATATACAATGAAAGCAAAATAAATGGTCAAATATTAAGTAATGTTAATAACTATGTGTTATATTGATTAATTTAAATAAACCCTTTATCATAGTTTTATAATAATGTACACTCTATATGAGTCATTATTATATATCATATATGATTATTTAAATAGTTAAAATACTATAAATGATAGTTATATATATTTAATGTATAATAGATTTGATATAAAAGTTATGGTTATTAATATTTAAATATTCTATTTGATAAAATTTTATTATATATTAGTTTTAGTATCCATGTTTATATAATATATAATGACTCATGTAGAGGTATTAGCTATACACCGTAACTTTTATCATAACTAAAGTATAATAATGTACACTTATTAAACATTCTCATTCAATAACGCAGTTATTATCTTATTATACATATTAGTTTCAAATAATTTAATACATTATAACATATATTATAAGGGTTTATATAAATATTTACTATTAATATTTAATATCATTATTGATACATATTTTTAATATATATTAAATATATAATTATAAGATTATAAATACAATAACTATTATAGGTGCTACAACATTATAATAATTACATGAATTCTCCGCAAGGTTATATTATTTAATTAATTATAATATAATAATTTATATACATGATAATTAATAATAATTTATATAATATAAATAAGATTATAATTTGACTTATATACATGATAATTAATTGTATAATTATTTAAATAGTTAATACTATAATGATCATAATATATATTTAATATATAATAGGTGTATTCTTTTAATTAATAAACTTTAACTATGATAAAAATTATGATTATTAATATTTTAAGTATTCTATTTGATAATTTTTTTTATATACTTGTTTTAGTATCCATGTTTGTATAATATATAATGACTCATATAGAGGTATTATTTATACACCATAACTTTTATCATAATTGAAGTTTATTAATTATAATAATATACACTTATGTATAATAAGATAATAACTATGTTATTTGATGATAACATATAATGGATTTATATTATAATAATTAACAACTTTAACTATGACAGAAGCCATGAAGTATAGATAACAACTCTAAATGAGTGATTATATATTATATAAACATGGATACTAAAACGAATGATATTTAATATGTAATAAAATTTTATCAAATAGAATGCTTAAAATTTAATAACCATAACTTTTATCATAATTAAAATTTATTCATTAAAATAATATACATTTATTATACATTAAATATATATTGATCACATATAGTATTAACAATTTAAATAGTTATAATAATGACTCATATAAAGGTGTATAAAACCATGATAAAGGGTTTATTTAAATCAATCAATATAATACATAGTTATTTTGCCTTTATTGTATATAATATATTTTAATATATTCAATGATATATTATTTATATAATATATTGAAATAATAAATTATATAATATTACCTAGTAATATTTAATATAATAACATTGATAGTCATATATCTAAATACTATAATATATATGATGAATAATATGGTATATGTATAAATTTTAATATATACTACTCTTATTTATGTTATTAATATATATTATATAGCTTGTAATATATTATTAGCCTTATTTGTTAATATAATTATCATCATTATTTTATCATAATAGTCAAATGTATGTATTATGGTTATTGCATGATTGTAAAATTTATTATGAGAATAAAAATAATGAGTATAACATAGAATTGTTATAAATATAAATATAATATACATGAGAGGTGTTGAGCAACGAGATGATACCATTAATATTATTAGTTAAATATTACAAACTATTTATAGTTTATATCTTACATATTGTATAGGTAAAATTTATATATTACTAAATGCTATATTCAACAAAAATTATATTATCACATAAAATTTATACTATAATAGATTTAAATATTAATAATATACAATTATCATAGCCATATTATGATGAATATATATGTTAAATCTTAATATTACCAGTTATTTATTAACCATTTTTTATACTTACTATTTTCAAATTTAATAATTAATTATATGTATACAAGTCAAATTATAATCTTATTTATATTACATAAACATATTAGTTATATAAATTACTATATTAACAATCTATATTATAATTAATTCAATAATATAACCTTGCAAAAAATTCATGTAATCGTTATAATGTTGTAATACCTATAGTAGTTACTATATTTATAATCTTATAATTATATAATTATATATTAAACATATGTTTCAATACTGATATTAAATATTAACAGTGAATATGTATATAAACACAGAGATGGTTAATCAATATGTTATAATGCATTAAATTATTTAAAACTGATATATATAATAAGATAATAACTACGTTATTGAATGAGAATGTATAAAAAGTGTACATTATTATAATTAATGAACTTTAGTTATAGTAAAAGTTATGGTGTATAAATAATACCTCTATATAAGTCATTATATATTATACAAACATGGACACTAAAACCAATATATAATAAAATTTTACCAAAATATTTTAATATTAATAACCATAACTTTTAACATAATTAAAGTTTATTAATTAAAATATTAAATATATATAACTATCATTATAATATTAACTATTTAAATAATCATATATACAATAATGACTCATATAGAGGAATATATTATTAAAAACTATGATAAAAGGTTTATTTAAATTAATCAATATAACACATAGTTATAGTCAAATGTATATATTATGATAATTGTATGATTGTAAAATTTATTATGAGAACAAAAATAATGAGTATAACATAGGATTGTTATAAATATAATTATAATATACATGAAAAGTGTAGATGATAACATTAATATTATTATTTAAATATTATAAACTATTTTTATAGTGTATATTATCAGATAAAATATATATATAATATATATATATATATATATATGTGTGTATGCACATTGCATAGGTATAACTTATACATTACTAAACGCCATATTCGACAAAAATTATATTATCACATATTATTTATACTATAATATATTTAAATATTAATATACAACTATCATAGTCATATTATGATAAATATATATCTTAATATTAATAGTTATTTATATTTTATTTATTAACATTTTTTATACATACTATTATCAAATTCAATAACTAATTATCATATATATAAATCAAATTATAATTTTATTTATCTCACATGGACATAATTTTATATATATACACTATAAATTTGAAAAAACACTAACACTAACATCATATAATATCATATAGTATATATTATTTAAATATATAACTATTAATGTTATTAAATATTACTAGTTAGTATTATATAAATTATTATGATAATTGTATGATTGTAAAATTTATTATAAGAACAAAAATAATAACATAGGATTGTTATAAATATAATTATAATATACATTAAAAGTGTATATATTATGAACTATTTTTATAGTGTATATTATCAGATACACTATATATATTAATATATATATATATATATATATGCACATTGTATAGGTATAACTTATACATTACTAGACGCCATATTGGACAAAAATTATATAATCACATATTATTTATACTATAATATATTTAAATATTAATAATATACAACTATCATAGTCATATTATGATAAATATATATCTTAATATTAATAGTTATTTATATTTTATTTATTAACATGTTTTTATACATACTATTATCAAATTCAATAACTAATTATCATATATATAAATCAAATTATAATTTTATTTATCTCACATGGACATAATTTTATATATATACACTATAAATTTGAAAAAACACTAACACTAACATCATATAATATCATATAGTATATATTATTTAAATATATAACTATTAATATTATTAAATATTACTAGTTAGTATTATATAAATTATTATGATAATTGTATGATTGTAAAATTTATTATAAGAACAAAAATAATAACATAGGATTGTTATAAATATAATTATAATATACATTAAAAGTGTATATATTATGAACTATTTTTATAGTGTATATTATCAGATACACTATATATATTAATATATATATATATATATATATGCACATTGTATAGGTATAACTTATACATTACTAGACGCCATATTGGACAAAAATTATATAATCACATATTATTTATACTATAATATATTTAAATATTAATAATATACAACTATCATAGTCATATTATTACTATAAACTTATTGAAATTTACCCCTTTTTTTTTATTAAATGAACCACTAGCTCCATTAGCTTTCCATCCAAAAAAATAAATATTTTTCATTTAAAATTGTGAAATGATTAAAATACTCTTATAAAAATTCTGTAAAATATCTATCATACCTTCAAACATAACCTTCAAACTTATATAGTGACCAAAATACTAAATAATTAAAAAAAAAAAAAATTAATTGATTTTCTAATCTTTTTAAGTTTCCAGAGACTAAAAACCCAGATTTCTAAGTTTTCCAAACCTATGAAAAAAGTGGATTTCTAGCAACTTAGAAACCCAATAATGGATTCTAGATTGCTACTTGATAGAAATTCAAATTTTCAAGTTTCCAACAACACACAAACATATCAAAGAGGAGATTGAGGAAGAGCCACCTCTCCACCCCTCACCTACCTCTCACCATCACAAACCATCCAAAACAACACCACCACCGACCCTCCCCCCCAACCCACCTTATCTCGAACAACCAACATAATATGTGTTATCCAGATGATAAAAAAGGAAAGATGAAAGCACTATCGATTTTAGAATCGTCAACCTCGCATTGACAATAAAGAGAAATGAGAGATGAAGACAAGGAAAAAGATAGATGATAGAGAGATGAAGAAAATGATTATTTAAGTTTTTTTTTTAATTTTTAATTAATTTTATTAAAATAAAAAAAATTACTCATCAAATTATCATTATATCTTTCAAATTTAATACCAACAGATTTTTTTAACCGATAGAAAATAATTCAACTAATAAAAAAAAAAAAAAAGGTAAATCCCAATTTCATATATTCTATCTAAATTATATATATATATATATATATTGAATTTATATCAGTATACAATAAGAAAAATAACTGTAATAGGTAATATTACTATTTTTGTAAGGGAAACCAGTCAAAACAGCAAAGAAAAGAAGAGGAAAAAAAAGAGAAGTAGGAGAAAGAAAAAGAAAGAGATATCAATATACTAATAATAATAATAATAAATGAAAAAGATACGAAGGAAGAAGAAATAGAATAAAATCCACTAAAAAAAAAAAGAAAGAAGAAACAAGAGATTTTAGTGAGACAAGTATACCACCATCAAGTTTTAGCATTGAACATCTATCTTTAATTATAATTATCCACAAAGGTAAATATTCCATACCTAGCATGTTTTAACCTTACCTTCATACTTGTAGTCTCGTCTTTATTTGTTCCAAAACCTCAAAAGTTCCTTTGTGGTCATCTTGAGTTACAAACCCAATAAAATTTAAATTGAATATAACGAATCTTTTGACTCTGATTCAATCAATTCTCTCTTTACTTCACTTGGTATTGACTTGTTATATCTATTACAAATTAGTAGAGATACAATTATACAAGAAAACAAAAAAATTTAAGGAAAGAAATAGATTACCGTTGGGCAACCCAATAACAAAGACAATCGCATACAAAGATGTGTTGAATAACCCAACAAGAAAGACAATTGCACACAAAAAAGGACTCAAGACAAACAAATTCTTTAGACATCCCCTTATTAAGTATTAGATTGCATCCACCCTTTTAAGTATAGAAATGTTGCATCAATTACCAAACCGTAGTTTGGAAAAGTTGGGAAATGTGCTCTTCCCCAAAGGCCACTGACAAATTAAAATTGGATATAAATATTATAAATATTAGAATGAAATTTATGTCTGACATTGATAGCGCACTTCTAAAACATTTTTTCCCTATAACCAACTATGCTCTAGTTTACACTCACAAATCAACAAATTACAAAAATATTTATAAAAGTAAATAAAATTAAAATCCTACTTCGAAATAAAAATAATTTATTATCATTCAACAATAAATATAATTAAGCAAAATAAACCGTTTAACAAATTAAACAAAAATAGTTACCATAGTCCAAAACTTCAAAATATAATTAAAATTTGAAAACTACTAGATGTTCAACTTATGAATTCTATCAATAGAACTATAGAAAATAATCGAAATTGTAAATTGACTAATCTAGCAAGTGAACTTTTGAATATTACAAGAAAAAATCATTATGAAAAATAAAAATTTGAAAAGATCTAAAAGCTCAAGGGAGATATGTACCCCCTAATATTACCTTACTCGACTTTTCCAAAAGAAATTATAAATAACTTTAATTATGAAGGCAGCAACTTTAATACAATGCCTAGGACGTATATCTAATTACAGTTATAAAAATGTTGACCAGAACACAATTTGAAAACCAATCAAAACAAACATAATTGAGGCAATCATCCCCTTTTGGAACAGCAAGCCCCTAAAACCACTAAATCAAATATTATATACCTTGCAAACTCCTCTGGAACAAACAAAATAAATTTGGTTTCATCTTCATAAAAGTCCATTACCAAAGTGCAATAAAATTTGCACGTAGATATCACAATATTAGGAATTTAGGATATAAAACTACAATCTCACCTAGGAAAACAAAAAGCAAGAGTTGAAAAAAAATTAGAACAAAGTGGTATTCATTAATGATCATTAGTGTTACTCTTAAGTAAGATCTAAATCATTATATATTTTAGTGTGATCACACCATTATTAGAGAAAATCCTTGTTAGAAGGAAAGAAAACAAATAGCTGAATTATTGAAAATATGGACTTTTCTATAAGCAAATAAGTTAGTCATAGTAAATTAAATTTTTAAAAGGAAGACCAAATGATTACCTTCTCAATTAAATCTTCTTGATTGTCTATAAACTTGATGTAGCTCTAATTAATCTCTCATTTCATGTACTCTTCCTGTTCCATCTTGAATACATGCTGAAATAATTGAGAAGAAAAAATTAAACATACAGCATTATCTTATTATAGGTACAATCTCATCCTATAATAAAGTGTTGTTTACCTCATTGAAATGTTACTGAAGCTTTTCATTTGCAAAATTAATGCAAAATTGCTCAAAACTGCAGAAAAAATCATGTTAACTAATCAATGAAAGAAAACATTGTTAATCATATTAAAATTGAATTTACAAACTACAAAACTCACAACAAAAATTAACTTTAGCTATTTCTTCTTTGGTTCTGACAACTTTGTTAGAATAAGTTTCTTTCCACGCTAATATCCGAAGAAGGTCCAGAAATGGAACATAGTACTAGAGCAATAGTATATTAGTGGAATATCACATTTAGGGTCATAACAAAGCACATGCAAAAAAACCGCAAATCAAAGAGCACTTGCAAACTCAAGATGAAAAATCTTATTAAAACTATTGATACTTGTAGTGGTCAGAGACTTCTTGAACGCCAACTTCCAAGCATTAGTACAATCAAAGCATTATTATGAGAATGGTATCTAATAACTTATTTGTTTAAACTTTTGTTGTGCTCAAACAAAACTTTTATGAGTAAACATGCAGAAACTGAAAACATAACATACCTGTTACATTTAAAGCATTCAAAACCATAAATTTCCATAACTCCAATGTGAATCTGAGAGTTCAGATCTTGCCCAACAGACCTATTAATCTTTTCAACAAACCTAGAAGAAACATCCAAACCATTCAACTTCCTTAGAAAAAACATTGATTAAGAGGAACAGTTATTGATGATATAAAGGGGTATATCAATCAAATAGACAAGAGTAAACAGTCTTAACCAATGCATCTCGACTAACAATAGCAACATTACAATCTTTAAAAATACTTTCTTCGCAAGTTTGAATCGTACGAGTACAAAGCGTAGCCAACAAAAGCTTTACATCACACTTGCTTAAAGACATGTCAAGCATCTAAAACCAAAAATTTTAGCATTGCATTGTGTATGTCACCCATGGATACAGGTTCTATGCATTTGGTTGAACAACTCTGATTGAGAAAACTGCTCTCAAACATCCATGACAAACTTTCGATTCTCAATCAAATTACATTTATTGATGCAATTCTTACACCAAAATCTCTTTTCTTGGATACCCACCCAGAACTTCCCCCTATCTTTCAATTCTTACCCTTATTGATGCAATTTTTATGCTACCCTCAACGGTACGTTTGGAACATAAATGAGAACAAAGGATTCTCTACCCCCACATTATTTCTGAGCAAATTACACAAATAAATATAAAATATTACCATGATAGTCAAGAAACCAGATTAATCATAAAAATTGAACTCTATACAAAACAATTGGACTCGGATTCAGTGTTGATTTGACTTTTACTGATGTTTTTATGTAAAAGAAGAAAGAATAAAATATTATTATATTTAAAAGTAGGAGAGAGCAAAAGCAAAAAGTAAATTAATCTTATCCATTCATTTGTAAAGTTTGCCACATGTCAATGATACACCACAAGGGTGCAATTCATATACCTGTTTCTGAAGGTCAGTACTTCTGAGCCAAAGTGTAATCACATTTATGCCTTCTCAAGTCAGCCTGGAACAAAAATGAATTAGCACCATAGAAGAGAAAAACGATCTAACAGAAACAAAAGGAAAAATACTTGAATAATAAATTTCAAAACTTTTAATTCTTAAGTGGTTTTTAATAAATTTGACTGTTCAGAGAGAATTTTGCAATGTTTGATTGACCAGAGAATATGCCTCAACCATCCTTTCATATGCCATTGCATACACAAAATTTGCAACAAATTTTAGTTGTCAAAAAATATGAACGCAGACAGCATAAGCTCCTCAAATAGAAACTTGACCAGGGTAAAATAAATTCGTGAAGTCTTAACCTTTTGATGCTCAAGTTTACGAACATTACAGAATAATACAAATTCTAATTTACTAAGATAATTTGATCACACATAATTTCGGTAAACACTTGTTCTTCATCATTTGTGCAGTAGCGAATTCCTTCACAATATCAGTGGTAGCTGACCAATATAATTAGAACTTGCCTAAATTTTTGGTTATTTTGTGATCAATTAATCATTAGATCAATTGCACATATGCCAATACTGCCAGCAGCATTGGCATAAAATTCGAAATTCTACAGTCATTCTAGTGGAACATACAACTAATCAACCTCCCAATTAACTACAGTATATTACATCTAAACTAACATAATATTTAGTTTAAGCACCACAAGATACAAATGATCAGAAAAATCCTCTCTCCAAGATTATACCTTAGAAAATGCTATTTTATTGTCTACATGACAACACTTACAAGCAATCTCAGATACAAGAATTAAAATAACATAACAAGTTTTAACTTGCATAAGGCATGACTTTTGGCATATGATAATAGATTTAACTCTTTAAGTTTTTTGCTCTTAAATTACCACCAGAAAACAACCTTGCCCACTCAACCATTAACACATCTAAAATTACAAGGCAATGTAGCAACAAATTAATAACTACATACTGAATTAACCAGCCTCTTTCTTAATATCAATCAGTTTTTGGTATTACCTCTTTCATCCAAAATGACATCAGCTTTATCTTCTAATTCATAAAGGACCTGCAAAAGCATCCAACCTAATTTAGCTTCCTATCTCAAAGAACTTGCATGTCCATAAATTTAATAAAAAAGACAATCAATTTTTAGCGTAAAAAACTTTAATAAATATATCCAAACACAAATACTAATCATCTAGAGGAACCATGAAAACAACTGCTAAAGCCTTCAAATCAAAGATAAAAAAATTATCGAAGTTACCTTAAACAATAAACAAAAAGATCTAAAAGGAAACATTTGATCCAAATGCATGGAGGAGAAGATCTAGAAGAAACACCCTTTTAAATGTAAAAAAGTATGATTCACACTGCACAAAACAATAGAACTATTGAACAAGAAATTTGCCCAAAATAGCCAAATTTGCAAAATTTAATGATGTTATGTTAGAATATAGGATGTTTCTGATCAACAAGATACAACAACGAAAGTGCCACAATGCCCTATTCCTTAACCGCCGAAAAAATAATCTATATCCCTCCCTTCTATAAACCATCCCTATATTATCATGCTGTGATAAGCGACAACAAACTGCTATTCCAGAAATATCGTAGAAAAGCAAAGTAACCAAAAACATCAATATTTGCAATTACATGGAATCCATAAAATTAGCAATTGCCGGAAAATTAGATGTCAATAAAAGTACACTGAACATACCCGCTGCAATACTGCTTAGGATTCCTTTCTTCCCATTTGTTCATGTTGTAGAGCATCAACAGCAATAACATGAATATCAAACCTAGTCTAAATAGATAAAAATCTGAAACAGATGAAACATCTAAAATTATTAAAATGCACACTCAAGCCATCACACAGAAGTGAAGCAGCTAACACTGCTCCTGAGACACCTTTAGGAACCTTTGGCACAAGCAAGCGATTATCCTCATCAACGTCATTGGTATCAAATGATTTTGGCCTGTTGTAGTAAGACTAAAATAAAATTACTCATTTGGTCAAAGAGATTGTACATTATTACTATAGGTCTAAATTACACAGCCAATACAATTTATGACCTGCAAACCACAAGAAGATAACCAGAAAATGCAATATCTGTTCAACACACGAAAAAAAAATGTAACAAACTGCATATGCAAAACAAAGTGATTAATCTTATTTTTTAAATTTTAAAAATGATGTTTTGAGGCATGGATTGGATAACAATTACAACTGAGAGTGAGAATTATAATGATAAGCAGCTTACAACCCTACACTTCATTTCACTACTTGGCATAGCATAGGCCAAAAGAGAAAACTAGATTCACAACTGTCCTGTACTCATCCCTAAGTCTACGAAACATAGATCTAGATTAAAAGCAATCAAGTTATTCTTATTTTAGCAAAACCTCATGCTCTTCCACATCCACAGCAAAGTACTATTGATATTAGTAATAACTAAGCAAATTTATAATTTGTCATTGACGTACTGCTGACACATCAGTGTTATGCATCCAACTAATATCTTAAGGAGTAGAACAAGTTATGTGTATTTTCTAAATTCAGTTCTTCAAAAAGGCACAAAACATTTTTTAGTCAACACTAATTTTTGGAGCGTGAATTTATGCCTTCTAATTATCATACAAAATGCTTCCTTCAAACAAAAGCTATAATATGTCAACTTTTAACTTTTCCATTTATAAAACAGAAATTAATATTTTAGAACATAAACGAGCAGGGCCTTAGCAAAATCATATGTATAAGATGCATATATTTGGTTTGGAATACACATACGGTTTTTTTTTTTTTTTTTTACACATGATTTCAACTAAACATTCAAGAACTGTTGCCTTATTTCAAACTTCTGTACAGCAACAGGTAATCAACACCATCCTAATCCATCAAGGAGAAGCAAGCTTTTCTTATTTGGATTTTCAATCAGGTCCATAAATATGTTTAGCCATCAAACATCCTCAATTTTTTACCCAAGTGTTTAAATATAAGTGATGCAAAATATAGGCAACTGAGTAAGTTTGAGAAAGAATATGTGGATGCATTATTAGCTGATATAAGAGTACCAACCTATAGAAAACCCTTCTAATTTGAGAGGAAACTGATTGAGGGCAAACAATATGCAGTCGTGCATATCACATCATCAGATAATTGGCATCCACATCTTACAATTTTATTTCTTTCTTAAAAATAAGAAACAAAAGAATGCATTATAATTTCATCAATCAATGTACATACAGTTCTTTCATGAAGCTGTTGAGAGGAAGAATATTCAGCTCATTTGCTTTCCTACTACTTTCAATTTCAGCTTTCTTTCATGAAACTGTGATGCATAGTCATGAGATTGATAAATGCTGAGAGAAAATGCTCTCTCTTCTCTCTAGAATTGTTCATTAAACTTTAAGGATCGCTTTTAGTAAGTATGGGCAGGTCTGGTCGTTATGCCCATTTAGCTAGGCAAATTAGGATTGAGAACAAGTTGTTTTCATTAGAGTTTGATGAATTGTCAGCTGGTAGTGTCATCAAGCTCTTTGAGAGGAGTAGTCATGGTGTTTTTGAGTTGAAGATGGGTTTGGAGAGTGCATTCTGGTTAGGGAACAAATTGTTAGAAACAGCTCGAAATGTCAATGATAGGAAGTTCCTCCGCATCCGTAGATTCAACATGCTTCAAATGTGGATTAATCGATTTGAAAACAACAATGGAGCTTTCTTAAAAGTTTCATTAGTTGGTGACAAATCGGGGTTGAAAAATATCATTATTCCAATGGGATTCAATGCTGTAGGGTGGACTGATTTAGCTGAGTTGATTTTAGGCATCTTCTCTTCAGCTGGGAAAGTAGGATCGGTGAAGGAGAATAATGATAGGACCAGGGGGAGGAGTGAAGCTGTTTCTAGAGTGAATGGCGAAAGGGATAGTGGGATAAGGAAGATAGAAACAGGTCTGAGAGAAGCCACTTTCGCGGAATGCCTATTGTATGGGGAATGGATCAAAGCAGTGGTATGTACCAAGGTGGACGGTTGGGTTGAATGGACCAGTATTCAGAAGGAGTTGTCGAAATCCTTAGGTTTCTTGGTGGAGCTGAAACCTTTTTATGATGATAAGGCTATCTTCTTTTGTAAGGATCATAAGGAAGCTGACAGAATTGGTAAGTTGGGGAAATGTCAGCTTCAAGGAGATGGGTGTGTCTATTTACAAAAATGGAGTCCTGAATGTAATTGTGCTAAGGAAAGATTGGAGTTTAGGGGAGGATGGATTGCCATTGAAGGGCTGCCATTTCATTTATGGAACAGAAAGTCCTTTTGCACAATTGCAGATTTTTGTGGGGGACTCATTCAGGTTGATAAAAGAACAGAGCTCCTTCAGTGTTTACGTGAGGCAAGGATCAAAGTGGGGAAGATGGAAGATGGTTTTATTCCTGCCGTAATAGGTATTAAGGATGGAGATAACACTCTAGACATTAGAATCAGACCTGTATCGAAGTTCTTTATACATTCTAGAGACAGTTCGAGCTTTGCTCACAGGCACAAGGTTGAAGATGGTGCACGTGGCAGTAGATGGTGGGGGGATAAGCCAAAATTTCAAAATGGGCTAGCTGTCAAGAAGCAACCAGCAGGGAGGTGGAGGGTGAAAAGAGACAATAGGGTCAGTGAGAGGGCAGAGGGGATGACAGTGGGGTTTGATGGTATCCGAGAAGAGAGTGTTTTCCAGGGAGAGTTGAAGCAGCAGCAAGACTTTGACCAGAATCATAGACATTTTAAGGAAACAACAGCTGTAGGTGTTGCATGTAGGAGCCTTCACGAAGTTGGGACTGTGCGGGAACAGTTGCAGAAAATGCAGGTGCCCGAAAGGGAAAAGGAGCAGAATTGGCAGGTGGTGGAGGATAAGGGTCGGGCTTTAAAAGGAAAAGTAAAGGACAGTTGTGTAGTAGGTGGGCTGGAGGGTTTAAATGAGATAAGAGACCGGGCCCGTCTTAAGGAAAAAGTAAAAGGGGCATCTAGTGACCCTGGGCCTGAAAGGGTGTATGGGTTATGGGCTGCAGCTGCCAGGGATAAAAAACAGATGAGTCACTCTTTTAAAGAGCAGTTTGGGCTTAAGAAGCAGGGTGGGCCTTCAGATGTAGGGGGTGAGCCCAAGGTCAGACACTTCAGCCCGAAGCCTTTGCACCTTTTCTGCTTCAGAGAATTTAAGTCGGGTTGCCCAGATAACTCCAGCATTAAGTCGGTGGGTCTAGCAGCTGATGGAGCCTCTGTTCTCTATGCGATCGACTCAGACATAGATGAAGTGAAGTCTACAGGTGACGATAAGAAGGCAGAAGAGGTCTCGGGTGATGAGGAGAAGGAAACTCTTAGATCACTACTCCCTAAGTGCTGCAGTTCGAACTGTACGAGGATGGGGGCAGAAGACGGAAACGACGTGCAAGGGGTTGGGGTGGCTTTCCCAATAGAATTCGCAGAAGATGAGGGTAAGGAGTGGGAATGGAATCAGGAGAATTTTTTTGAGATGGACTCGGATAGCGAGTCTGTGGAAAGCCGACCAGAAGAAGTCTTTTCTCAGAAAGAAGATAACAGTGAAGAAGACCAGAACCTGTCTTTGCTGTTCGACGAGCAGAGCTGGGGACAGGTAAATGCTGGCAGTTTGAGATGTATAGAAAAAGAGGAGATTGGTTTTCCTTTACAATACCAGAGGAGGAAGAAGACAGTGATTCAAGAAGATGAGGCAGAAAATAAGAAAACTGAAGCTGAAAGAGATAAAGAAGTAAGGGGGCTGGGGCTGATAGATATAGATAAGGGAGAAGTGTTCAGATCAATGTTAAAAAAGATGCAGTTATCTCTTTCTCATCAGAAATCTTCTCTAGTGGAGTCGGGTTTAAAGAAGAGAAGAAGCAAAGAAGTGCAGAATCTACAGTGGGGATTGAATTATGAAAAAGGAGGAGGCAGCAGTAATAAGGGTCATACAGCGATTTTATGAAGATTTTGAGTTGGAACGTGAGGGGTTTGGGGTGTTGGAAAAAAAGAAGGATGATTAAAGAGACAATTAGAAAGGCCAATCCGGATGTGGTTATTTTAATCGAATCAAAAAAACAGGAAGTGGATCATAGTATTATTAGAAGCGTTTGGGGAGCCAGATTTAAGGAGTGGATTTTTTTACCTTCGGAAGGTAGATCGGGCGGTATTGTAGTGATATGGAATTCCAAGAGTGTAAAGGTGTTGGGTTCTGTTTCGGGAGAGTTTTCGGTTTCGGTTAATATTTTAGGGGCTGATGGTAGAGATTGGTGGCTTTCAGGGGTCTATGGCCCGAATAAGAAAAAAGATAGAGGGGCGTTCTGGGAGGAGTTATCAGGATTATACGGATTATGCTCTCCGAGATGGTGTATTGGCGGAGATCTTAATGTGGTTAGATTCCCATCTGAAAGATCAACAGGGGGAAGGGAGACTAAAAGCATGAAGGATTTTAATAGTTTTATTCGAGACACAAACCTCATCGATCCTGTTTTGAACTTCTCGAATTTTACTTGGTCAAATTTTAGACAAAGTGTGGTTTGTTGCAGGCTTGATAGGTTTTTATTTACGAGCGATTGGGAAGAGTTAGTGGGGGGGAAGATTAGGCAAAATGCTTTAGTGAGAGCTATTTCTGATCATTGTCCTATCTTGTTGGATGCTTCTCACAAGAGTTGGGGTCCTAATCCTTTTAGATTTGAGAATATTTGGTTGGACCATCCTTTGTTTGGCAGAAATATGGGGGAATGGTGGAGTGAAGTGGATCTTCAGGGATGGAAAGGTTATAGGTTTATGAAGAAGCTTGAATGGGTCAAAAAGAAATTAAAAGAGTGGAATAAAGAAGTTTTTGGGGATATTCGGAAAGAGAAGAAAGAGATAGAATTTAGAATTTCTGAGTTGGATAGAAAAGAAGCTGCAGGATTGCTTTGTGAATCCTTGAGGTTGGAAAGATCAAATTTGAAATTGAAGCTCGAAAAGATGGTGACAAAAGAGGAACAATTATGGAGGCAAAAGGCGAAAGTTAAATGGATTAAAGAAGGAGATTGTAATTCAAAATTCTTTCACAAAGTAGTTAACGGGAGAAGGGGAAGGAATTTCATTGAGAAGCTTGAAACAGAGGATGGGACGTTAATAGAAGAGGAGGGAGCCATTGAACAAGAAATAATCCAATTCTTTAAGAAGCTGTATGCTAAAGAAGAGGTGGAAAGACCATTTATTCAAGGTTTAGACTGGGGTTGTATTGGTAGAGATAAAGCTAATTGGTTGGAGAGACCTTTTGAAGAGGAAGAGATTAAGAAGGCAGTGGCGGATTGTAGCAAGGAAAAAGCTCCTGGTCCAGATGGTTTTAATTTTGATTTCTTCCATGCTTGTTGGGAGATTATTAAAGATGATCTGATGGAGGTGTTCGTGGAATTTTTTGAGAATGGGATAGTTAATAGAATTACCAATGCAACTTATATTTGTCTCATTCCAAAAAAATCCAACTCTTTAAAAATAAGCGATTTTAGACCAATTAGCTTGGTTTCTAGTTTGTACAAAATCATTGCGAAAGTACTATCTCTTAGATTAAAAGAGGTTTTGGATTGTACCATCTCAAATTGTCAGTCTGCTTTTGTTAAAGGTAGACAAATTTTGGATGCAGTCTTGGTGGCTAATGAGGTGGTGGAGGAGTTCAGAATAAAGAAGAAAGAAGGAGTAGTTTTCAAGATTGATTTTGAAAAAGCCTATGACCATGTTGATTGGGACTTTTTGGACTTCGTTTTGGAAGCAAAAGGATTCGGGTTAAAGTGGAGAAGATGGATCATGGGGTGCTTAAAGTCTGTAAATTTTTCGATCATGATAAACGGGAGGCCTAGGGGAAAGTTCTCCGCTTCTAGAGGACTTAGGCAAGGGGATCCTCTCTCCCCCTTTTTGTTTATCCTTGTGGCAGATTGTTTAGGAAGACTGATTGATAGAGCGAAGGATTGTCACTTGATAGAAGGATTTTGTGTAGGTAAGGAGAATATAACAGTCTCCCACCTTCAATTTGCTGATGATACCGTCTTCTTTTCTTCTGGGGAGGAAGAGAATTTCAATTCGTTAGTGGCAGTGATTCGATTGTTTTGTTGGATGTCAGGGCTTAAGGTAAATTTGGTCAAGAGTGTAATAGCGGGCATTAATTGTGAGGAAAGGAAGCTAGCGGATTTGGCTAAGGTTGTTGGGTGTGAGGTAGGGAAGTGGCCATTGAAATATTTAGGGCTGCCATTAGGAGGTAATCCAAGATCTTTTGAGTTTTGGATCCCGGTGGTGGAGAAAATTGAGAGAAGATTAGAGGGATGGAAAAATGCTTTCCTTTCTAGGGGTGGAAGACTGGTATTAATTCAAGCGGTGTTACACAGCATTCCCACGTACTATTTATCTTTGTATAGAATTCCTGTTGGGATAGCAAAAAGAATTGAGAAGATTATGAGGAATTTCTTGTGGGACGGTATTGGAGAAGGAAGAAAGACTCATTTAGTAAGATGGAATGTTGTTTCTTGTCCTAAGGATAAAGGTGGGTTGGGGATTGGGAATATTGTAATGAAGAATGTGGCTTTGCTTGGCAAATGGTTATGGAGGTTCCCTTTGGAAACCAATTCCTTGTGGTATAAAGTGATTAAAAGTAAGTACGGAGTCCAAGGAAATGGGTGGGATTCCAATCTAGTTCTTAAAGGCTTTAGTAGATGTCCATGGAAAGCTATTATGCAAGGCTTCAACGCTTTCTCAAGTAATTTGAAGTTGGAAGTGGGAAATGGTGCTCGAGTTCGATTTTGGGAGGATTGGTGGTTGGCTTCTCAACCTTTATGCTCAAAGTTCCCAAGATTGTACAAGCTATCTTCTTCCAAAGATGTTACGGTGTTAAGTAGTTTGGAGAGATCTTCTACTCACAGAGGTTGGCGCTTTGACTTCAGAAGAAACTTGAACGATAGGGAGATTGAGGAATTTTCTTCTCTCACTTCCTTGCTTGAGGGGGTTTCTTTCAATCCCGGATCGGTCGATTATAGAGTATGGAGGTTAAGTTCCAATGGAGTCTTCTCATGCAAGTCCTTTTTTGGAAAGCTAGTCCAAGATGATTTGATTCCCAAGTTTGATTTCGCTAATCTTATTTGGAAGTCAAAGGCTCCAAACAAGATCAAGTTTTTAGTATGGCTTTTGGCCCATGGGAAAATAAGCACTTGTGATGTCATTCAAAAGAGATTTTTGAGTATTTGTCTCTCTCCCTTTCGATGTATCATGTGCAAAAGTTGGGGGGAAAATTTGGATCACCTTTTTCTTCAATGTCCCGTGGTTGGCTTGTTATGGAATGGGTTGTTTTCTTTAGTAGGTTTGAGCTGGGTAGCCCCTAAATCTTTACGTTCTTTTTTACTGGAAGATTTTTCAGCTTTAGGAGGGGGAAAAAAGGCTAGCATTCTATGGAATTGTGGAGTTTTCGATAACTTATGGGTTATTTGGGAGGAAAGAAACAAGAGAATCTTTGAAGATGTAGAAGAGGAGGGAATATTTTTAAGGGATAAAGCGTTTTATTTGGCGTCTCTTTGGGCATCTACGAGTGAAGAATTTAAAGACCTATCTTTGTCTCTTATTATGCTAGATTGGAAGGCTGCTGTTTTCTGATTATTCCACTTAATCTAGAGATTAATTTCTGTTTGTTTTGTGCGGTTGTGGTTGGACACCTAGTCCTCCATCACAGTTGTAATTTTTCCCTATTAATAAAATCTTCTGTTTCCTATCAAAAAATTTCAGCTTCACACTTCTTAAGTTTTTCTTCCAAATCCGAAGCCCCCTATAATCACCAAAACAATTATGACAATAAGTATACCATCAACTGAACACTTTTGTCAAATAAAACATAAGATTACGAAAAGCCAAATATAAAAAAAGCATAGCACAAGCATACAAATATAGACCAGAAGTGACCAATTATCCAACATACTTAAAAGAGGAAATTTCGTGGAATTATCAAGTCATTTTTCCCTTAAAATAAACATTAAGAGGTCATGAATGACAACAATGGCTAGAACTTTTATAACACAAAGTAAAAGTTTCTATTATAATTACGATAATTTTATTTTATTTTTTTAAAAGATACAATTACGATAATTGACTAAATAGCACTCATACTTTGGACCCAATAAGAGTTTCACCCTATAATGGAAAATTTTGAAAATATATTTCAGAATTAATCAGAAAGACGAGAATGAAAACTACTGCCCAAATAGATCATACAGCTTGCATGACGCACTTGAGAAAAGAATTAAAACATACCTTTTCGAAATTGTTTTCTTGTAGATTCTTCCTTCTCAAGTCTCTCTTTATAATCATTTTCGACTTGACTCCAATGGATCTGTTTAACCACGATAACATAAATAAACAAAAGAGAAATAATAGAAATTGCAGAAAGTTCACTGAATAAAACAGAAAAGGAAGAAGTTAAATATCTTACTTCTAGAGCCTTTATAACACCCTCAAGTTCTCCTGCCTTTCTGGACCATTCCTCGAAACTTTCTTTATATAATTCAACAAACTTATTTATCTAAAAAGATTGGTGAAAATTCCATATAAGTGTAAAATTGTATACAATTTCATCAGGATAAACATGGTTCCCCAGTAATTAACATATATATATATATATATATATATATATAGCAGAAGACTTATGACAATTTTCATGTAACAAATTAACAAAAGCAACTAGAATAACATTCATTGTAAAGTCAAAAAGAGAGCATCAATTAAGATGTAACAGAGTAGATGACACTGTATAATACATCAAAGATTATTAGCTTTGTTCAGGGCTTTAGGGCCCGACAGTTTCAAGATACATCTTTCTTCTTCATTCATATAATCGAAACTCCCTTACATTTAAGGTTATAAATCTTGCTCCATTTGACAATACGGAACCCATTCCCTCCACCATAAACCTCCCAAAAACTCTCTCATCATCATTTCTAATTTCTTAGCAACCTCACTAGCAATCTAAAGGAGACATATATAGGTAATGAGGACAGCATGGATTGCAACTTTATCCTTTCCTTTTCAATCACCACATATAAAAGATTGATATCATGTAGGAATAGATTATTATTAATGAGAAACCTCTATCTTAGATTTTTAATTGCAATTCCTTCCAGTATTTTAACATCAATAGCTTTTTCATCATCCTAGTCAAACCATCCACTATCAAAAATAAAGAGAAGATAAATGGTCTAAGTTTTCCACTCAATTTGTTGTTGGAATTTGTTCATTTTATTATGTTGTGAATGCAGAGTTCATTGATATCAATTTGTAATTTTATTTTAGGGCTCCTTTCTCGTAATATTAGCTATTCTTATAAATCATTTGCTTAAATTCACACCTAAAAAGAGGGTTCTACTTAGTTTCTGTTGGACAGCCTTAGGGTTTAATAGGCTATCGAAGTAACCAAGAAGACTACAACCAATCTATTATCACGTATACTTTGGTTCATCCCTATATCTATTTGAAAATAAAAGCCTACAGTTAAACTCACTTAGAGCACACAACCAAGCCAATCCCACAAGTAGCATATACGTTAACAAGTGTGATGCAATTTAAAAAAGTTTTGATTCTTCAAGTAAATTTTCTTATAATCTATATCGGTACAATAAATTTAAACTTGTCCGTTATTATTATAGTCGCAGTATACTAATTTACATGAAGAGATTAAGAGATTGTGGTGTAATGTATTTACAATAAGCCTTCTCAAGCTCTAAGATTATGATGGACACAACCCCACATAATAATGAAATAATATTTCTATGTTGTAAATAAACTAGTCATACTAACATGGATGCAAAAGCAAAACTAAGTACACATTGACAAACACACAATAGTTATTCAAGGAAAGACCATTCACAATACTCACTATTGAAAGTTCAGTAGAAATCAACTCCGCATTAGCAGCAGCAGCATCTTTTGACAAGCAAAATTCCCTGCCAGCCAACAAAATTATACTGTTGAGGCAGTTGATACAGAAGAAATGATATATAAAACACATTTTAACAAACAAATAGAACACATGATACCTCCTATAAGGATGTTAACTTTGTTTCTAGTTCCCTCACTTTTTCCTTGTGCCAATTTAAAGAGCTAGAGCATTCACTGAATTGTCTCTCCACCTGGGAGTCAACAAACCGTAATAGATGTGGCACTAAGTGCAACATATTGAACTTTGATGATAAAAAATATGCAATAGATTGAACTTTCACATCAATAGAATATGCAACAGATAAACTTCCTGATCAAAATAACAAGCAATAGCTGGAACTAAGTACAGAAAAGGTATAATAAAAAAGAATGTGACTATAACACACTTACATCGGAAAGCTTTGCTAACAAGTCTACCTCAAGATCAGCATGTGTTCTGTGCAACTCAACAATACTGTCAACTTTGGCAGTCAATTCCTCATTAAGCCAAACATTATGTCTCTCAATAAGTTCTTTTGCCTGCTCACATCCAAAATTAACATTAAATGCAGTGTTACTTCAAGTGGACCAAATTAATATATATATATATATATATATATATAAAATTAGAGACTAACAAAGGTTTGCCAGAGATGCACCACATATGAAATCAAATCAACCAACAGTTTTATACTCCCAGGAAAAAAAAAAAAAAAGGGAAAAAGTTAAAAATAAAATAAGCAATGGTTGTTCCATCCATTAGAAGTCTTGAAATCTCTTAAATAACAAAATAACTAGCAAACACATCTACTCTTGAAACAATTACAACATAACTACAGAAATTATAAAAGCATAACCATCCACCCAAGTTTGGGGCACCCAAGAAACTGGCATTGTCAAAGTCCAAAGGACTTGTTACTCTCTCAACAATTATCATTTTTACACTTTTTTTTTTTTTTAAAAAGAAAATCACATACATAGCACAATTTGTTCTCCCATTGATTTGTTCTCATAAAAAAATATAATAAATAAATAAATAACCCAACTATTAGGATAAGAATAAAACTTTTTTAAAAAATGAAATAACCTACAAAAGAAAAGATCACGAAGCTTGAGAACACGTTAACTGTGCCTCATTTTCAACAAGTCGGGCTTCCTTTTCTACAGCATTATCAATAAAGTTGACCTTCACATCCAAAACACAATTAACTGTTAAAGAAAACCAAATTTCAGTGTCTAAATATAAAGCCGAAGGAGATACATAATTAAACTCACAATCTTATCCAAATAGGTCCTAATAGTAGCATTCTTCTCACTGATTTGCAAGCCCTTCTCCTCCATGAACCCCATCAACTGTCTTTTAGACTTAAGCAACTCTGAAACCAATCAATACCCTCTCAACCGCCCTGTCCTTCCCAATCTGTAAAACAACATCAAAACTTATCCTCACACAAAGCATTGCTTTTACAAATCATAAGTTCCAAAATCAACTTCATTTCTTTAAAAACAAACTCAACAACAATACACACAATCATAACATACTATCCAAGAAGACACAATTCAAGTGTCAACGCGTCCACTAATACATATATATACACAAAACTAGTTTTGAATGCACGTGCCTTAATCTAAGCATCTGGTTTCTTAGTCTAAGCACCATTCCTGTCCACTCCAACACGAAAAAGGTGACTTAAACCAACAACAGGTGCTTTAACTGAACCAACGAACTTGATGCCAGAGGACAACGAGGCACAATAATTAGCCTGAAATCATTATGACCAATACTTTATTATATGACAATTCTTTCAACAAGGACCCTAGTGAACACACCTAAAGCCAACTCTTCCACATCCTTATCATAAATGCCTCCACAAGATAGTAGCATATACAAAATATAAATGATAATAAAATGATAATCAACACGATGGAAACAAGCTTCGACTTGGTATTAAGTACTAAGGTATGGGTTCTTAGAAACTTAAAAATTCCACCATATGTCGGGGGTTTTTGACATAATACTTAAAACAAACGACAAATAAATATATATATATATAGTGTGCGTGCACGTGGCTATATCTACAAAAGATTAAGCAATCAGCATCATTGAAGCAAGAAAAATCTACGTGTGAAGACACTTACATAGAGAGCAAACGAAAAAACTCACAGGCTTGAAGTATGTGAATTCTGATGCACTGGGAATTTTATAGGAATATATTCCAGGTACTAAAGCAACTAAATGTCCTGTTGCCCCGGCCAAGTCATACTTTGACAGCTCAAGAATCCAATGAGCTTTACTGTGTACATTAATTACAAGAGATGCCATAAAGCTGGCCAGCTCAGTAGCAAAATCAGATGTTGAATCTTGATCATTTTCCTCCGATAGGAGCTCAAATGAAAAGAGATAAATAATCAGGAGCACTTCTGTGCAGGAAATCTTGCCACCAAATGGTATTTGCTACATTATTCCACTGCAAAAGTCATAACCAGTGAGTATTACAACACAATCTAATCATGAAATTGATCATTAAATAATATGTATATGGCTAGATGAATCATACATAATCATTTAACATGCGATGCAATAACAACAAAATAAGAAGCATATCACCTGCACCAGTACATCTTTTCCTAAAAACCAAAGACATAAATAAGCACTGTCATTAAAATTAGTGTCAAGCTACAGGATGGTACATGTTCATAATACACTCTAACAACACCAATCACAAGAACACCAAACACAGCAAGTCTGAAAACAGAAAAGCCATCGTAAAAGGCCTATGGTGTCAGTAGCTGCACAAAATCAGTCACACTACAGGTCACCAACCTCTAAAATCAACAGCCAGGATGCATTAAAGTTTCCCTGTGACTCAAAACAAAGTAAAAAAACCAACCTTGGTGTTTTGTTGTTGCAGCTTATCAACCTTGCAGTTCATGAAGCTCTCTCTTCTAGTTCCAGCACTTAGTTTGTTGTCATTCAACTCCACTAACTCGTTATTCTTCACCTCCACCATGGGTGCCAGCACTGCCATAAGCGACTAGCAGTTGGCAGCTCTCGAAATGGAAAAATTGGCCTCACAAGCAGGCCCAAACCCAAAACCAGGCAACGCAATCTTCCCCAAGTCAGGCCACCCATTTTCCAAACCCCAACCAAAGTGAGGTTGACCAAAATCCCTTTTCTTGGATACCAACCCAGAACTCCCCTAACTTTCAATTCTAACACTTATTGATGCAATTTTTACACCACATCACTACCCATAAACAGTATGTTTTGTTCAAACTCACTAATAAGTTATCCAATGTATCCTCAAGAAAATCATCACGCTCACAATCTTGTGTTTTGACTAAAAATAAGTCACTAATGATCCTTACAAAATTCTCAGTCTTCTCCAACTTATCACCCATCATTCAAGCTTCAAAAACATCATACATGCACATTGTGGATTTATTTCGCCTCGACTCTAATTCTCATAAGGTTTCACTCATTTCACTCTCTCAAAACCTAGGCTCAACACTCTTGCAACACATACGAGGTGGAAGTTATGTACAAGAAAATCACAAATATTTTACAACGTATGTGAATAAATAATGAAAGGCCGCTAATATGCATTCAAAAGACCTCATGGAAGGAATCGGATATCAATAACATGTCAAACATTGTTTACTCCAACAAAATAGTTCAACTTCTCAAGAGATCAACTAGGTCTTTTCCTTAGGTTGTAACGGGGCCAATGGATGAATGGCTAAAAGAAAGAAACGATAAAGTAGTTATCAAATGAACTTAAGATCACATATGAGCTCTAAGAAATTGATTAGTTAGGCCCTGAACTTCTGTTGACTGTTTCAGCCTCATAAGCTTCTTTTTGTTTCTTCTTTTTCAACTTTTTTTTTTCTTTTTTTTTTTCCATTTTTGCTTTTGCACTTTCTTTTCTTTTCAATCTTCTCTTCTTCATTTCTTTTTTTTTTTTTTCAATTCATGTTTATGCTTGCATACTTAAGAATTTTTTCTTTGATAATGATTTGTAAGCATGCACAACACTTTTTTTTCTTTTCTTTTTTTTTTTTTTCATTCACCATGACTTCACTTCATCAAATATATCTTTTTTTTTTCTTCCCCACCTTCTTTTGTCTAAATCTTAGTCTCACATGTGAATCCAAGCTCTAAAGGATAAAGCTTAATTATTTCGGGCTTGGACATGGATTTATGTAGGGCAAGAACAAAAAAATCAAGGCTAATTATATATTTGGCTTCAAATTGGCTATTGGCGCACACATAATAAAGGTAAGGAAAAGTGTTTGGCTTTTTACTTGTTTAAGCACACAGAGCCTAGAATCATTTCTCAAAAGTCGTTAAAACTTTTCATTTAGAGCAAACAGTTTATTTAATGCAAGACATGTTATTTCCTTCCAATACAAAACCTATAGAGGTCAATCTAATCAATTCAAAAACTTACGAAGAGTGTTTAGGAATTAAAAGAAAACATCTCTCAACAATAAAAACGTTAATGGCTCAAATTACTCACACAGGAAGTCTCCACTAATAATCCACAACTATGCACACATAATGTCTCTTCACTCTCCTGACAAGGATTCAAGCCTTTGAAGACCTCCAATCATGTTTAGACTTTCATGGCTACCTTCTAGTCAAAACAAGCAATCATAATACGCGTTGATTCCTCTATTGGATACACTAAAACAACCCAGTAATGAATTTGAACCAAAACAAATATATTATGAAATTTCAGCCTGAACTATACTAGAAAAAAAATTCATAACTCATGAAATACTTATCGGAAACCTCATACTTATCACCTTTCCTACTATTTGGAATCCCTACAAGACCAAGCTTCATCCTCAAACCATTACTACTTACAAGTGTTCCACCACTAAAACTCCCTAGTGTCCCACTATACAAACCAAAGGAGGAATGAGATCTCACCTTAAGCAAGCAATTGTAATTCATGGATGTCATAGTAGTTCTAGAATTGGAATCAGAACGATCCAATCAATCAAAGGGTAACCATAAACAATTCTAAGCTACATTGAAGCTCTTTTCAGAGAAGGAAGCCAATCCGGTGCTAAAGCAGTTTTCAGAAGAACTAATGACTATTACCTCATTGTTGGCCACTGCAAATTTAAGGAGAAAAACAGTAAGTTAGAAAACAAAAAAGAAATAAGGATAAAGTGATATGAGCACTACTGAGTACCTTTACTGTTTGTAAGTGAAGTCAATTCAGATATGATAATAACAAAAAAGAAGAGGTAAAATGATGTTTCTTAAATTGATGCAGGAAAAATGACAATTCTTTAATCGTCAAAGAGGAAAATGATGATAACTCTAATAATTATAATGATGAAAAGTCAACCTAGACTTCTCCTACTCTTAATTTAGCAATTCTGTACGCTTTACACATGAGGAAGTTGGATAGTGATATTTCTCTCCTCGATAGTTCACTCTTTGTATTTGTTACTTATTATGTACTTGGGTTCTATTACCTCCAATGTTCCACTTACATTAGCCTAGTTACAACCTAATGTGTTTAATACTATACATCTCTAAGCAAAAGACTAAGGTCAAAACGATCCCAAAACTCATAAATGCACATACTATGAAACTAAAATTACTCATTCATTGCTCACCCTATGGAAACAAATTAATATTCACAATTAGCAAAGCCCTACTACCAGCAAAAATAAATTAAAATGATAATGGCTTATAACAACAAAGGTACAATCTCAATCGACACCAATGCAAATAATATACAAAGAATTTTCACCAACAAACAACAATAAATATTCTATAAGCAGGCAAATCACCATGTTAAAATTTTACCTTTTAACTCTTGGCAGACGTCCATAATTCTAAGTATGTTTCCTAGATCAGTTCCTATTATTTCTATAAATCCACGGACCACTAGCTTGGAATTACAATGCCAAATATTAAGAATCATGCTTCCCATTGAATTTGCAACTATCAAGGATAGAACAATGGATGACACCTCGCACTGCAGGAGGTTATAAGCAGTCTGAAAAGAAAAAAAGGAAAGAAAGAAAGAAAACAATTCGTTATCATCCATTAACAAAGTCCTGAAAAGTCAAATTTTTCACATAAAAACAACTTCATTAAATAAACACAAGGAAAATACATTAATTTATGTGATTCCAAGAAGTAAAATTTCTGGGCAATGTTTGAGAGGGAACTCAAGCATCGCTCGTACTGTCCTAGCATGGCCTGTCTCAACTGGTTGACATAGCACCTCCAAAAGGTCAAGAGACAACCATGCATGATTTGCTAGTCCATGACCTCTATGATCCTACAAATAAAAGAATATGCATCTTGATTAAACAGTGAGAGGATTTTGGCATGAATAAGCAACAAGCCATAACAGAAATGTTCCATAAAACAAGAGAATGCTACCATAGGGCCCACAGAAATAGGTCTCAAACATGTAAACTTTTAGTAATTCCATAGATATAATAGAGACAGTAAAAATGTACTCCGATTAAATAATATGATTTGCCTCAAATAAGAGAAAAATTCCACTAAAACCAGTATTATAATATATTTATCAAATATGCAAATAACCAAGCATGCGACATACCAAAAACTTGTTTTCATAACAGTAGATACAGATCTTGTTAAGCATGCCAAAAACCATTTAATTTGAAAACTGAAATATACACACATACAAAAGACAAATTGACACATCCAATACCGAAAAGATATAATTGAGGAAAGCATGACAAGGCTAAACAAGGAATGAAAATTTTCACATTTCAAGCAAATCGAGTTCATGGTTCAATTGCAAGCACACAATCTTCTTTAATTGTTGAGCATTCAAAAGCATAATGCTACAAATTATAATTTCTATAGATGACTTTCATGAACACACAAATTAGTAACTTTATAACCTTTGGAGTCTTAACAAGACAAATAAACAATCAAAATCAAATATATCAGCATCTTAAATCTATAGTGGAAGGGTTTACATTCCAAAATACCTTCAAAAGAAATTTTAGATATGCAAGCTTTCTTTATTGTTAACAAAGCTATCCATTTTGGGCTTAACTCTGGCCTCCCACTTCTAGCATCATCTCCACATGATTTCATTTCCTTGCAGCTGACAATTATTTCCTGAACTTTAGAAAGAATAGCAGAAGAGCTTGAATCTAAAAGTTTAGCCCGATTGACGTCAATGTCCCTACATAATGCCAAAAGCTTGGAACCTATTTTTCATCCTTTGTCTTCAATAGCAGTAGAGCTAACTGGCCTCAACAATTTAACTAGAAATTGAATGCAGCTGTGCGATTCTAAGAGGTGATCATCCTGACCCTGAAATATATTTTAATAAAAAGATAATAATCTTCAGATCTATTATATGAACAACAAAATGTGCCCAAAAAAATGTAGGTCAAACTTCTGAAAGGAATAGATTGAATAATGTAAAAGTAAATAATCACTAACAGAATGAGAATTGATGCCAGAATGTAATTTAATATTAAAAGTTAACCTCAACTTGTATTGCACATCAAGCACTGAAAATATTTATAAGCAATACTTACTTAAGAGCATCAAGGGTACTTTCCCCAACACAAGCAACAGCCACAAAATGTATCAAAGCATCGAATGCATTTTCTGCAAATATTTTGTGAACCTGAAAAATACCAGTTAAGCAAACAAAGTTCCAACATTCACATCCATAACTTAATATCAAACATGCATCTTATCATCATTTTAAGGATACAGCTTTTGCATCCCCAAAGTCGGCGTAAATGAACTGAAGCCTCCCAGGTTCCAGAAACAATTCTTCTAGCACCTTAACCGCACCTATATTCCCCCGCGAAAGGTTGTCCTACAAAAAAACCATTTTCCTTAAGTTTCTACATTGAACAAGCCATTAAAATAATTAACAGTAGCAGAAGAAACATAAACATACAACAATGGTAATGCAATAATTGTCCTCAAGCAGGCATAATGTAGCATGTGAACCAATGTAGCCAGCACCACCAGCATGCGTAACCCCTTCTTCATGTTTGGAGAACTGCAAAATCAATCAATCAAAACAACATTATTAGCATAGACATACATAAATAAAACAACAACAAAGCGCAGTATTAAATAGAATTGTTGGAAAATGGAAATAGATACATACCATGGTGCTAGAATTGAAAAGAGGATTGCTTGAGAATGATAATGCAAAAGACAGTGAAGTCGGCAGCCACAAGAATCTTGCCAACAACGGTGGCTTTTCTTTTAGGGTCTGCATATTCCAATCCTGTACAATCAGACCATCATTATAAAATTAAATTTATATAACAAAAAAAAAAGAAAAAGAATGACCATGATCAACCCATGTCCCATGTCCCAATTCACACATTTAAACAATCAAACTTCAACCCGAAACCCTAAATAAGACGAAAAATTCAAATACCCAGCAATGTAATTCCAACAACCCATCTAGACCAATCAAGATTCCAAAAAATGTCCAAGAAGAACTGGTCGAAAATTGAGCATACCCATGCGTCCTCCGGAGCCACAAATCATCGACAACAAGCTAGCCCGCCTGATCCTCGACTGAGACCCTTTCTTGAACCCATCAGTGGCGAAATTCACTTGGTCTACGTGCGCCGGAATCGACGGCCCCCTCCCTCTGCCTCCGCCCGTTTTCAGAATCCGTGAAATGGGTGCTCTCGCTCGGTGGTTGTGGTGGTTCTCTTGAGAGGACCAGAGAGGACACAAGGGCAAATCGTGAGGCGTATCTTGGGAGATACAAGAAAAAGAGTCCCTGAGCTGTGAGAGAGAAGAAAAAGAGTCCCTGAGCGATGAGAGACGAGAGCTGCCCATTTTGAATTTGTTTTTCTTCGATTTGTTTTCACCAGGGTTATGAGTTTGCTCGATAGTGAGGCCTGGGGTCAGGGGTGGTTTGGTCGTTTAGATCAAGATTACAAGATTCTAGAGCTGGTGTTTCGGATGCTAGAGTGACGGCACTGTGTTACAGTTTTTAAATGTAAAAGGAAAAAAGTGTATTTTTAGTTAATTTTTTCGCTTAATATATGAATAAATATCATGGAAAGCAGAAAATAAATAAACAAATATATATATATATCTTGATTCTTGATTAATGTTTACACTAATTTAATAAAAATTCCTTTATCCTTTTCTTAAGTGAATAAACTCAGCGAATTTATGATGATTAGTATTTGAATTTTAAGAAAAGTAAGAGATTTGTGCTTTTGTAATATGAAAATTGACCATCATCTAAATTAATAAGATTTTTTTTTTTAAATAGAAAGTAATTTATAATTATCATATAGATTTTGCTGTTTATGGTGCATACATATTTATAAATTGCGGAGGTAGTATTATTAAAATGTATTTTAACCTTAAACTATTCAGGCGTGATGCTCGAATCTAAATAACATATTAATCATATGAATTATTTGTGAAAAATAATATAAATTTTGATCATGATCTTCACAAATTGTTGAGGTGGTTTTTCTAACTTCCTGCTATTCATGCATTAAAACCGAATTTAAATAGCTATGATAAGTAATATGTTTATCACATAGATTTTGATACTTACTTCTGATAAAATATTCACAAGTTATTAAATCGGTACTACCAATCGTAATTAGCAATTAAGTTAAACATATTTATCACGAAGATTTTGTTCATGATACATATTTCATAAACTGTTAAGGTGATACTTGATACTATCAAGGTACATTTTATGCTTCACCTAGCCACATATTAAGTACCACTAACAACATATTAACCTACGGAATTATCATGTTATATAATATTTTTTAAATCTATGTACCAATGATATTTATTCAACACGACATTATCGCACCTAAAATTGAACTTTTAGGCAAACTGCTCAAGTTGCTAGGCTTTGAGTGGAGACCAATAAAGCTAATTCATTTATCACACTAGGTTAAGATTTAAGAAGAATCTATAAAATTAAGGATAATAATTAGGTAGAATGATACTACTATGTAAAAACAATATAATAAGATAGTTCTCTTCAAGTTCACCCTATATTAAAATTGATTATAAAATCAAATCAAATTATGCATCTATTTTGTAAAAAATAATTTCACAATCAAGTAACAGTAAATCTATCACTGTCCAATGTAATTTAGTGAAAAGAAACATCCATTTAGATAAAGATTTAGTTCAAGTTGTTTTTATTGTACATGGTATGAAAAAAACTAAATAACAACAATCCTAAAAGAGAATCTATGCATAGTGTTGAGGACTTATCTAAAGATCCAACAAGAAACCTAAATTACCCAAGATTACTCACCAAATCAATTTAGATTTCGGATCAATCAACCCACATAATTGGCAAATTAATCCTCTAGAATTAGATAACAGAATTCACCTAACCTTAGCTCAAGCAAATCCCAAAATAAATTCTCAAAAAAAGCTAAAATAATATAAAATCAACTAACGAAATAACTTGAATTTAGCCTAAACAATCTCAAGTATTGCTAGCTAGAAAAACTGAAAAACAAAGATAAATTATCTGACAAATCTACTGAGTTTTATTAATTCTTCTAAGCCAAAAAAACATAATAATAATCTTAAATTAATCTCTTATTTATAGCTAACTAATTCTTACTTTCCAAGGAAACATAACTTCCTTATGAAATAAAATCCCAAATCAAAACAAATTCTAAATTAACAAGAAGAGAAATATTAATTAAAATAATATAACTAATCTTAATTAAATGAATTCTAATCCTAAATTAAATAAAATAATTAATTCAAAATTAAATAAAATAACTAATTAAAATTAAATAAAAATCCTAAAATAAAAATTCTAAATTAAGTGAAACTTGAGGTTCTCATTATTCCTTTGTTCTTCAAAAATACCTTTATCCTCAAGGGTAGGATCTGGAATCTCATCATGACAATCCAATGCTATAGAAATTGGTGGCATCATCCCAACAGTGCTTAACCAAGTGTCCAACATGTTTTTCTTTGGAACATTCATGGTACCCAATTTTTTGAACACTTCTCCCCTCTCTTTGTTATGGAACACTAACAGATCATTACATCTATCCATGCCAAATATTTTAACAACAACAAAACATGACTGATAGTTGATGGCTAGTTTCTGAGCATGTGTCATGTTCACAAGACATGCACACAAGAAACCCCAGTATACACAATTCACAAGTAATACAATGATGAATAAGATATCATTCTCACGAGGATTGGGCCAACTTGCTAAGTACTAAAATTGTTTCAAAACAAACCTATTCAAAATAACAAAAATGAGAAATGGAAGTTTTGAAGCTAAAACTAAATTTGACAATTAAAATGATTAAAGATCTAAGCTAAAGGGGTAAGAGATCTAGGATTACAACTTCACTCAACCAATTCACTCAATCTAATCATCCATCGTTTTCACTCTATCTCTATCTAATCCTAAATCAACTAATGCCTAATCTATCCATACGTCTCTTTCGATAGTTTAGTAGACATGCTCAAGCTCACCTAACCCATTATGTTTCTATGTGGATCAACTAAGTCAAGTTCATTAACCGTAGATTACTCAATGATAATTGCACAAGCAACATAAGTATATTCATATCTCATGCTACTCATGTCACTTTAATTAGGGTCTAAACACATACATTTATTTTTCAAGTTCAATATAATTACTAAATCTCCTAATTAGTAATCAATTAACTTCGAAATATTGAGAACAATTAAAGTAAAAGATTAGAATGAAGAAACAAGCTTTAGTAACATATATAAGGTTGAGTTACAAAGTTGAATGACAATAACAAACAATCTAGCACATAATTATAAGGAGTAAATCACTCATATAAGGCATCATCAACAATATTCAATAATCTAAATAATCAAGAGGAGTAAGAAAATCTCATAGGGTGGCTTGGTGAGAAGCCCTCTTATGCCCAAAAATGGCCTCCTCCTCTTTCACAAACTAGGCTACTAGCATTAAATCAACTTCACTGACACAACTTTAAATTGGATTAGATCACACAAACTTAACATGCAATCTAGTGGCATATCACTACTATCCATAATAGGTTTTCACAATATATCGTAAGCATTATTAACACACGACACAATCCACTAAGTCGAACAGTTGCATCACACATATATAGTATTTTTGACTTATTCACATCTACATCATTTTTCATACTTAGAACTCCCTATCCGAAAACATTGTTGAATACATACTAGCTAAAAAGAAGATGATATGGAAGAAGGCATATAAATATGTCACCGACTTAACCTTTTCCTTTTCTTCTTCTTCCATAGCCTTGTTGTCTAACGGGAGCAAAGGCTTACAATTCAACAAGAAAACAAGAAAATCAGAATATACGATTCAAACTAGAAAATATCTTTTCATTTTGCAAAAAAATTCAAATGAAGAAATATCTACTCATTTTGCAACACCAACGTAAGGATTCTGCAATGCACATTGCATTCAATTATAAGCATTTTGTTTTTTCATTCCTGACCCCTTTTTGGTATAGTCCTTTTTTCTCTTTTATAAAAAATCGTCTGCTACCAACTTGTTTTTGACCATAATGATGGAGTGACATTTGTAGCAAAGAAGTGATGCAAAGATAATGGTCACAAAGATAATGAATTGTTAAACAATTCATTGGTACCAGATCTCTGAAACTTTTTGGAAGCATTATTGTTAAGAATTATAATAGATTCAAATTGTCCTCTACAAGAAAACAAGTCAATGCCTAATCAAGATGGTAAATCAAATAGGTTAAACAAATCGCTTGCTACCAGGTTGTGTTATTATGAAAGGAAATGACAAGATGTAGGTTACTCTTCATAAATGATGAGAATTGTTACTTATTTCAATAAAAGTCAAAGCTGTAGAGCATGTATTCTACTACCACGGGATAAATAAAAACTAGGGTATCCAAGACTGTTAAATTGATCATGGCTTGCATTAATGTGGTTGGATGATATATATGAAGGATCATAACCATCAATTGAAGCTGACATTTAGATTATTTTGACATTTGCATTACCACATAAAATCCATATAATGTACTTTAAGTGATATAGATAATAAAATGAATGAGTAGGGGACTATGAAGTGAATGTAAGTAACAAGAAAGAAATATTTGAGCCCTTAACAACTAGTTTAAGCTTAAGAGTTTTAGAGTGCAGAGGCTAACAGAGTATTAGAGCCAAATTTACCAAGACTGCTTAGTTTGAGTACTTATAAGTGTTTGTTTCCGTATTTGTCATATGTGTTTATATTCACATCAGTTCCACTACAAATATCCAACAATCCATGTTGAAGTTCTTAAATACTATTGTTTAGGCCCTTACCAACAAGCGCTTAAGTGTAATATGGAAATTGATACTAATTTAATAAAAATGTCTTTATTCTTTTCTTAAGTGAATAAACTCAATGAGTTTATGATTATTAGTAATTGAATTTTGAGAAAAGTAAGAGACTTGTGCTTTTGTAACATGAAAACTAATCGTCATCTAAATTAATAAGATTCTTTTTTTTTTTTTTCAAATAGAAAGTAATTTATAATTATCACATAGATTTTGATGTTTAAGGTGCATACATATTCATAAATTGTTGAGTCAATATTATTAAAATTAGTTCCTCATAGTAAAGACAAGAACAAATAATGCAATAGAAAAATCCATATTAAAATATAAGGGAAAAGAAATAAACTAATTCTTTTCCTCACTGAAGCTCCACGAAAACTTGATCCCAATTATCTGCCTCTGCCTCTGCTCTGACTTGGATTATTGTTGCTTTCTCTACTACTTGAATGAATGATTTGCCTTGAGAATTTGTGCCTATTTATAGGGGACGAACTGGGCTGACCTTGTAATTTCTCTAAGGGTAAAACACAAATTTCGCTTCTGCCATCAATGCCAAGAATCTAGGCATTTAATAGTCGTGACTTCAAAGCCTCACTATACCAACTCATGACAGCTTCTTTCATAGCTTCAAACCTACAACACAAACTTGTGACATTGTCGCAACTTGTTGTGGCAGCTTCAAACTTGCAATAAAAATTTGTGGCTAATCTGCATGGCTTCTGACACGTGTCACTTTATTTCCTTAATCGATTTTTCACCTTTCCCGTATGCACTCTTGCTTATTTTTGCTTGGATTTGTTTCCAAAGTTCTTCAGATCCTTTTCTTATTCCCCAAGTCTTCTTGTTTTGATCTGAATCTCTTCAGAATGCTCCGATTTTCTCAAAAATTACCATTTCATCCCTAATTAATATTTCTACGCAAAATTATCAGTTATTATTAAAAATACCATAATTTACTCGATTTTTCATCAGAAAAACCCAATTTAAGAGTACGAAATAACAATTTATTTGTCCTTTATCAAATACCTCCAAATCTGAATTTTGGTCATCTAGGACACATAAACAAAAGTAAAAACTTAAAAAATAACTCTAGATTTTATGCAACCACTTTTGTAGGTCTTCACGATGACATTAGTGTATGCCGCAAGCTTTTAAAACCCTAGGTGGCTATAGTGAAGGAGTTGTGTCTCCTAAAAGTTTACCAAGTACGACACCCATAAAGATAACAATTTTACTCCAGCTTTATCAATAAACTGCTTCATGCAATGTCAAAGAAAACAACACACTTATGATCTTGAATTGGGACTCAAATTAAGTCACTAGTAATTTTCATACAATCGTCAACTTTGTCCAACTCATCGCTTAGTAATCAAGCTTTAAAATTATCAGGTACACACATCATAGACGTATTTCACCTCAACTCTAAAGCTTATAGGATTTCTCTCATTTTTAGTCACTTAAAACCTAGACTCAACATTTTTTCAACACATGCGAGATGAAAGTTATGCACAAGAAAAATATCAAATATTTTACAATGCGTGTGAATAAATAATAGAAAGATGCTCATATGTACACATGGAAGAAATCATAATTCAATAACATATCAGGCATTGTTTATCACCATGAAATAATTTAACTTCTTTAGAGATCTACTAGGTCTTTTCATTTGGTTGTAACGAGGCCAAATGGTGATTTAGGTTTAAAAGAAAGAAAGGATAATTTGGTAATATCTCAAATGAGCTTAGCATCATAAAATGAGTCCTAAAGATTATTTTATTTTAGGCATCGAATTTGTATTGACAAATACTCCAAACTAAGCTTCTTCTCCACTTTACTGCTCCTCAAACTTGTCAATTTCCACCTTTTTTTTTTGTTCTCTTGTTCTTTTAAATTGTTGCACTTTTATTAAGTTTTTCAAGCAAAAATAATATTTCATTTCACTCTTTTGCTTACTAAATTTCTTCACCCTTGTTCTTTTAATTTTTTTTCAAACACCCTATTTTTTTTTCCACATCAAACCCCTAAATTCATTTATTAAATTCAATACTATTCCTACCTTCAATTGCCTAAATTTAGTCCCATTTATGATCCCAAACTCTATAAGGTAAGGTCAATTTTATTTTGGGCTTGGTTTTGGATTTTGTAGGGCTAGAACAAAAATAAATAAAAATAAAAAATCAGGCTTAATAAAGTGTTTGTCTTCAAATTGGATTTTGGTGCACACAACACAAGGAAAGGCAAAAGTGTTTATGCTTTTTGATGGTTAAGTACACAAAACTTAGTTTCACTTCTCTAGAGTTGTCAAATTTTTCATTCAAAAATAAACGATTTATCGATACCTGATATGTTATTTCCTTCCAATGTAAACCTTATAAAGGTCTAACTAATCAATGACAAATAACTGAAAAAGTGTTTAAGAATTAAAATAAAAACAACCTTTTGAATAAAAATGCTTTTTAAGTCTCGAATTCTCACACGGGTAGTCTCCACTAATAGACCATAACTGTGCACACCTAAAAATTCTCTACTCTCAAAAATAAGATCCAAGTCTTTGAAATCCTTAAATCATGCTAAAATGTTCTTGGCTGCATCCTAGTCCTAATAACTAATCATGAAATGCATTAATTCTCTTTTAACCAATCATGAACCTTGGAATAAAAGTAAACGCATCTAAGTAAATCCCATGCTTGGCTTTAACTATTTGGTTCCAAATTATTCTCAATATTTCTCTTTATTCATCCTAAATGGTTAGTTCCTTAGTCGTAGCATTAGAACTGCTTGCTTGGTTACCCTTCATTTGTGCCATTGCTCACTATCGCTAACTGTCGTTCAGCATTCACGCAATGTTCGCTCACTGCCCTCTAACGAAACATACACCATAGCTCACTCACCACATTTTTTTTCTTTTAGGCTTTTTGTCAAGCACTTTATATACATTGTTTTTTTTTTTTTTTTCAGTAACTACTCCAGTCAAGTTAACTCAATCAATCAACCCTTAATCAATTCATAAGCCCTAAAATTCAAAATTGAAGGTTGCATTTCTAGGATAAATGAAGGGGAAAAATGCTTATCATGATTGATTGAAGCTTTTGAAATGGAAAAAAAAAAAAGAAAAAAGAAAATTTACTATTTGCATGCAAAACCAAGGGTGAATCGTTGTTAGAGTCGCAAGTTTTAGGAGAACAATGATGAAACCAGAAGTTGTGACGGTATTTCAGTTCAAGGATTGTCGCAAGTTCATGTCATCATTTTCAAGTCGTGACATAAACCTATAACAACTACACTGGTGTGAAAACACGTCATTTCACTTAAATGCCTTTTTTGTTTTGATTTTTTTTTTTTCATTTTTTATAAACAAAACTAATCCTAATCAATCCTCCAAAGTAATACTTGAGTCGCTGACCATTTACTTTGAACTGTTCTTGCTTCTTATTCTCCAGCAACATTGCTTCTTATGGGTATATAATTTTAATGGTGAACAATCTTGACCATCTTAATCTTAGCTTTCCTAGGAACAGTTGTAATCTTGAATTAAATAACAGCACTTGTTGTCTTGGCTCAAAATGCTTCCCAGAGATTTTCCTTTCATTCCATTTTTTTGTCTTCTCCTTGTAAATCTGAGCATTCTTATGTAATTCCAATCTGATATCTTCAAGCTCATCCAATTGTTAAAGTCTTTTCTCGCCAGCCTTTTTTAAATAAAAATTCATGGTCTTAATTGCCTAATAAACTTGGTGCTCCAACTCCACTGGCAAATGACAAGATTTTTCATACACTAGTCGAAATGGTGAATCACAATTGGTGTCTTAAATGCTACTCTATGAGCCCATAACATTTCATCCAACTTAATACTCCAATCCTTCCTTGATTTGTTTACTGTCTTCTCAAAAATACCCTTCTACTCTCAGTTGGAAATTTCAACTTGCTCACTAGCTTGAGAATGGTGTGTAGGTCTTATCTTGTGAGTCACTCCATATTTCTTAAAAAATGCTTTAAACTAGCGATTAGAGAAATGAGATCCTTCATCACTAATGGTTGCCCTAGGCGTCCCAAACCTCAAAAAGATGTTCTTCTTCAAAAATTTTGTAACAACTCGCATCATTCGTTGGAGTGGCAACAACCTTACCCATTTCGAGACGTAGACAACAGTTACTAAGATGTATTGGTTCTTAAAGGATGATAGAAATGGTCCCATGAAATCGATTCTCCATACACCGAAAAGCTATACTTCTAAGATACTCTGCAATGGCATCTCATGTTTATTTGAAATATTTCTTGTTCTTTGGCAATGATCACATGACTGTAGGAATCTTTAAAAATTGTTAGCTAGTAGAATCTTGCTTGCAAAATTCTTATTTCTATTCCTTCTACACCAAAATGACCCCTATAATCAAAAGAATGGCAATATTGCAAGATATCTTTAGTTTCTTCATAAGGCATACAACGCCTCAATACCTGATCCGTGCATTACTTGAACAGGTATGGGTCATCCCATATATATAGCTTCTTATCATGCAAGAACTTTTTCTTCTGATGAAATGTCAATTTTGGAAGTACATGACAAGCAATGTAATATACATACTACGCATACCATGGCTCTACATTATCCCTATTAGAGAAGACTTGCTCATCTAAGAATGTTTCATTGATGTTTGTCGTATCTTCATCATGTATCCTCTCCAATCTTGAAAAATGATCTGTAACTTGGTTCTCCATTCCCTTCTTGTCTTTTATCTCCATGTCAAACTCCTGCAACAATAGTATCCATCTTATCAATTGTGGTTTTGCATCTTTCTTAGCCACCAGATACTTGACTGCAAAATGGTAAGGGTACAAAACAACTTTCGACCCAATAGAGTATAGTTTAAACTTATCAAAAGCAAATATGCCAACAACTCCTTCTCTATTGTTATGTAGTTTATTTGAGCTTCATTCAATGTTTTACTAGCAGAGTAGATAGACTGAAAGACCTTGTTGTTCTTTTGGCCTAAAACTACTCCCATAACATAATCGTTGGCATCACACATCAGCTCGAAAGGGTAATTTCGGTCTGGGGCTACAATCACTATTATAGAGATCAACTTTTCTCTAAGCACTTCAAAAGCTTTTAGGCATTCCTCATCAAACTTGAATGGTGCATCCTTCTCTAGCAAGTTGCACAATGGTTTTGATATTTTTATGAAGTCTTTGATGAAGTGCTTATAAAAACCTACGTTTCCTAAGAAACTTTGAATGCTCTTTACTGATGATGATGGTGGAAGCTTTTCAATGACTTTAACTTTAACCCTATCTACTTTAATCCTCCTGGTAAAAATCTTATAGCCCAACACGTTCTCTTCTTGAACCATAAAATGACACTTCTCCTATTTGAGTACCTCATTGGTCTCTTCGCATCTTTTCATGACCTTGGCTAAGTTGTGTAAGCATTGATCAAATGAGTCCCCAAATGTTGAAAAGTCATTCATGAAAACTTTAACAAACTATCTTACCATATTAGAAAAGATTGCCATCATACACCTCTAAAATGTTATAGGTGTATTACATAGTCCAAATGACATCCTTCTATAAGCATAGGTGTTATAAGGACAAGTGAAGGTTGTCTTCTCTTGATCTTCTCGAGCAATGGCAATTTGGTTGTAATCGGAGTACTTATTTAAGAAACAGTAGAATGTATGCCTAGTTTACATGTCTAACATCTGATCAATGAACGACAAAGGAAAATGATATTTCCTTGTTGCTTGACTAAGTTTTCTATAGTCCATGCATACTCTTCAACTAGTGACCACCCTTGTAGGTATAAGTTCATTTTGATCATTGGTAACAACTGTCATCCCTTTTTTCTTTAGAACACATTAGACAAGACTCACCCATGCACTATTAGAAATTGGTTAAATGATCCCAACATCTAGGAGTTTAATGATCTCCTTCTTTACCAACTCTTTCATATTTGGATTCAAACGATGTTGTGGTTGAATGCTAGGCTTGCAATAATCTTTAAACAATATATTGTGCATGCAAAATGATGGACTTATACCTCTTATATCTATAATAGTCTAACCCAATGCCAACTTGTTCTCCATCAACACTCTTAATGGCTTTTCTTCTTGAATTTCATTCAACTCTATGGAAATTATGATTGGCAAAATGTTATTCTCTTCCAAGAAGGCAAATCTCGAGTGCTTAGGTTTTAATTCTAGAATTGATGGCTCCTCTACTGAAGATTTCGGCACCCCTAATGATGTAATAGGCTAAACTTTTGTAGACTCAAATGTTGAAGCTACTTCTAATTCTCTCACACACTCTTCCACTTCCTTTATGCTTTCCATTCACACATTCATCAATACTGACTCTAGTGAATCTTGAAATAGTAATTTATTTGTTTTTTCCTACATACAATCTACCAATGCTTCTAATTGAAGCATTCTTTTTTATTATTTGAAAATTTTATTGTCTTAACGACGTTGATGGTCACTACCTTATTTTGGATTCTTATTCTGAGTTCTCCCTTCTGAATATCTATTAGAGTGCGTCCAATAGTTAAAAATGGTCTTCCAAGGATGATGGGTATTTCATTATCTTCTTTCGAATAAAAAATGACAAAGTCTACAGGAAAAACAAGAGTCTCCACATTTACTAAAACATATTCAATCACACCCCTCGACCTTTTAAGAGATCTATCAGTAAGTTGTGATGTTATTGATATAGGTTTTGCCTCCTCTAAAGCTAACCTTTTGTAAATTGACAAAGGCATTAGGCTTATGTTTGCACCAAGATCATATAGAGTTCTACCTGAAAAACTTCTCTTGACTGTATAAGGAATAGTAAAGCTTTCAAGGTCCTTAAGCTTTAGGGGCAACTTCTGCTGAATTATAACACTGTATTCTTCAATTAATGCTATTGTCTCGAAGTCCCCTAATTTCCTCTTCTTTGATAAGAGCTCTTTTATGAACTTGTCATAACTAGAGATTTGTTCTAATGTCTCTACAAAAGGGATGTTGATGTGCAATTTCTTAGACACCTTTAGAATTTGGACAACTGTTTCTCCAACTTTTGCTTGTAAAACCTTAGTAGAAATGGTGGTAGCGGTGTATAAGGAACAATCTTCTCTTCTTTTGGTCTTTCTTCTGTTTGCTTTTCTTCTTCTTTCTCTTTCTTTATGCTATCATCATCACCCTCTCCATCTTCTGAAGGCATAAGTATGATAAGAGGTTCTTTGATCTTCTTAGTCAATTCTTTACCACTCTTAAGAGTGATAACTTTGCAATGTTCTCTTCCTTTCTTCCTTGGATTGTTCTTAGTATCACTGAGAAGCTTACCTAAGGAAGGCATTAGCTAATTGACCAATTTGTATCTTTAAATTACGAATGGAAGTATCTTGATTCTACATTTGTGTTTGCTAACTTTGCAACATCTTCTGTTGATTCTGTAGCAAACATCACTTCTTGATATATATTGTAATAGCATCTCTTCCATTGCCGACTTCTTTTCTTGATGTTGGTTTTGCTGTTGAGCTACCTGAAACCCTGGTAGAGCTATTGGTTTTGCTTGCAATGCTTTATGTTGACTCCTTCATGAAAAACTTGGATGATTTCTCCACCTAAGATTGTATGTATTGGAGTAAGAATTGTTATATTGTTGATTAAATTTGGTGATATATTTGCATCGATTCTGGATTGGTTACACATTCCTCTGTATCATGGGCTCCTCCATAACTCTTATAGATAGCACATGGGCTTTAAATGACATTCATCTTAACTGTATTTTTGCTCATAGCTTTATCTTATGCATCCAACTTAGCATTCATAGAAGTGATAGCATCTAGTTCTTACATATCTATTGATGCTACTTTTTTAGGCTTCGACCTACCTGCTAGCCATTAATAGTTATTAGACGCCATTTGCTCAAGCAGTGCTTAGGCATCTTCTGGCGTTTTTCCCATTATCGCCTTACCAACTACTATATTTATGCTAGAACTAGTTTCCTTGGTAAAAAGTTTGTACTTGTATCCATTGCAGAACTCCATGATGAGGACATTTCCTGAGCAACTCCTTATATTTTTCCCAAGCTTTATACAATGTCTTTTCTTCCATTTGAGTAAATGAGATGATATCATTCCTTGTCTTCTCTTTTTCTGTTGGCAAAATGTACTTATCCAGAAACTTCTCTGTAAAGTAGTCTCAAATAGTGATGGATGATTGAGGTAAGGAATTCAACTAGCTCGTTGCTTTATCCCTTAATGAAAAAAGGAAAAGTCTAAGTCTAATAGCATCATCAGTCACTCCATTATGTTTAAAGGTGTCACAAATTTCTAAGAAATTTGCTATATAATCATTTGAATCATCATTTGGTGAACCATTGAATAGAACGAAGGACTAAATCATCTGAATAATGGCTAGCTTGAATTTGAAGTTGTTTGATTTGATTGATGGCCTGATTATGCTCTAACGAATTCTTATGATTCTTGGCTTAGCATAATCCTTCAGAGTCTTTGGACCCTCAGCTACTGCTTGGTTCTCAACTTCTGCTTAGTTCTTAACTACCTCAATTGCTCTTTCAACTATAGTTCGATTGTCTACCATGTTGATAGTGGCTGCTTCAAGTCTCTTAACTCTCCTGATGTTTTTGATTGTCCTTTCGATCTCACTATCAAAAGGCAACAACTCTGTACTTTCGATCTTCGCATACAAAGATTGAAGGTACCTGCAAAGAAAAAGAAAAATTGTTGGAATTAAAATTGCTTTAACTAATACTAATATTAATACTATAATTTGACAAACTGTCCTCGGTAACGGTGCCAAAAACTTGACCTACAATTTTATTAATGCTCTAATTACATGCAAGTATACACAGTTTATTTTGTATCAAGTAGCAATTCAAGGTCAAATCTCATAGGGATGGAAACAAACAATGTATTAAATACCAAAATTGATTAAAGTGAACTTTATCCAAACGATCGAAATTGAGTTGATTGAGAAAATAAAACTTAAATTAAACTTAAGGTAATTAGTAGTTGTAAAATATCTAGGCACACAATTTCATCTAACCAATCCTTTGATTTATTCTCCTTTTCTTAAAGTTAGTTTTTATTTTGCATTTAATCGAATAATTCTAAAATAGTAACTTATCCCTCTTGGTAGTTAAGTACTTACCCAAACTAATTAACCTAACTATATCTTTATGTAGGTTAACTAACTTGAGTTTATCAAGTTCAGATTATCCTCATACGATTACACTACCATATGAGTATATCTTTATCTTATATGAATTATGATATTCGAATGAGTTCCGGTCTTATAAAACTTCCCTCGGTAGTATTATATTCCTAGGTTCTAATCAATTAATAGATCTAAATTAATTGACTATCAGTAAACACCAATAAAACAAAATGCCAGAACAAAAACAATTATTAAATCAAAATTGAATAATTGAATAAATCAAAATCAAGGTTAGGCTACATTGTAACATACCCTCCCGAATTATTATACTGTATATGTATTGTATTAAGTGTGACATATTTATGGAGTAATAAAAAATAAATTAAAGTGCTCAGATATGAAATTGAATTTTTATAAAATTTTCGAATAGATCCGAGGATGGTTTTTAATTGTGAAATAATAAAATAATTTAAAATGGACGGATCTAGATGTATAATCAAATCCTAATAAAATTTTTAGATGTGAAATTGGGTTATAATAAAATTTCTAGATAGACCTGAAATGATTTCAAATACGAAAATCAGAAAGTATGAAAAAATGTATAAAAGTGGAAAAGTGGCATATGGAATGGAAGCATGCATGACAAGTGTTTGGTAAATAAAAAGGAAGTGTGACAAATGGGTGGTGATTGAAGGGAATTGAATAACAAATGACTAGCATTCATAAATGATATATATAATCAAAACAAACAATGAAAGAATGAAGTGTAAAACAATGAGCATTCGGTCAACAATCAAAAATAAGAGAGGGGGAGAGAAGAGAGCTCGGTTGAGAGAAAAACCAAGTAGATAGCTATGGGTTTGGTGATTTTTGAAGGAGATTTTGAAGAATTTCATCACATGTAAGAGTGGTGATCAAGTTTACGAGCAATTTTCATCCATTTCAAGAGATAAACTCTAAGTTTCCATGATTTTTGTTGAAGAAATGGATGGATTTTGTGATATTATGCTTGGGTTTTAGGATTTGAAATCTCAATAGTGTGAAGGTTGAATTGCATGTGGATTTGGTGTAGAATCAAGTGAGAAAATTGAAATGCATGTTGATGTATTCTCGACCAAGGATAGATGTAATGGTTTACTTTAAGTTTGAGTGTTTTGCCATGAGTTTTGGTGTGATTTGGATGTGTAAAACTTGATGAAATATTGGTATGGTATTGCATGTTGTATTCGACCAAGAGGGGTTTGATGTAGTTCATTTTGAGTTTGAGTTATTTGAGTAATTTTCATGCTTGGAAATGTGTTGAAAGGTCGGATTATGATGTTGAAATGAAAAACAAAAGTTGGTATATTTGGATGATGTGAATTCAGCCAAGGATGTTTCAAAATGATAGAAACTTGTTTTTGGTTGGTTTGTATGATTTTATGGCTTGTATTGATGATGTATTTAATATGAAAATTTAAAGGAATTCATTGGATATCATAAAGTACATGTCATAGCCAAACTTGAATTTTAATGTTCTAGCGTGAGTTTTATGGATTTGAATGGATTTGACATCATTTTTTGATGTATTTGAATGTGATTATGAAGAGAAAAATTTAATAAGAATGATGACATGAAAATTTGTTAGGTTCGACTAACATAGGGAGAAGTAATATGAAAATTTCGTTTAATGCGTTGGAGCGAAATTAGGCTTTGTTTGATGTCATTTACGTGCACAGATATTTAGAATTTCTAATGGAAGATAAATACGAAGAATTAGCATTAATACGACTTAAAAAGGGATCTTTCGAAATGCTAGTATAGCTAGGTGTTGTATGGATTCATGTGTGATTATAGAAATATGCGTACGAATAACGTTGGTTGCGACGTTACCTAAAAATAGATTATGAAAATGTATAGGTTACGCGGAGGTAAGGAAACCTTTCTGTTGATTTTAAGCTTTATAATGAACTAAAGAATAAGGTGAGTGTCCTATTCAAAATGCTTTAAAATGATTATATTTCTATTCGAAATAATTTAATGTGTTGAATTTATATTCATGCTGTGAATTATTGAAAGATTATTTTCATAATGAATGAGATGTTAGTTTGAGAACCCTTTGACATGAATATTGAAAATTTTGCATGAAATATGAATTATATTATGAAAAACGAAATGTTTGGAAATGTTTTATTAGCTTATGGTATACCTTAAAGATATCCCGATATTACTGATTGAGGTTGAGTATCCTAAATGTGCATTGACAGTGTTTGTCGGGAGTGTCTATTACTAACAGCAGGAGAGAATGTGTTAGCTAGTTTAGTCCCGTGTGTTGCCTAATGCACGTACAAGGTATATTATTAGCTAGCTTCTACCTGAGAGAGGATAAATTCTACTTTGTAGCGAGGATAAATTCCGCTACGCAATTACCGGATAGATGACTTGAGCGAGGATAAATGTCGCTCCTAGCGAGGATAAATTCTGCTAGCAGATACCGAACAGATGGCCTACGCAAGGATAAATTCCACACCGAGAGAGGAAAAATTTCACTCTGCCATATACCAGCATACCATGTGGAATTAATTGTCGATGGTTGATTTATTTTACTCAAAGGCTTTCCAAAAACTTAAATGTCACCACTGTTTATGATTTTATGGAAAAAAAATGAAATCATGCAAAATGTTATTTTATGTATCGTTCGATATTTGAAAAGCATTTCAGAATCGTTTTTCGAAACCAGAAAATTTGTTTTTTAATACATTACTAAATTTCAGTTTTACGATACATGGATTATATTGTTTATATGGTTCTCAGAAAGTTTATTTAATTTTTGTAGCATGATTATAGTTAAGAAATTGTGTTTTAAAGTTTTTAGGGAGGATATTTTTGAAAGTAGATTGAATGGAAATATACATATGACACTCACTGAGCTTATTAGCTCACACCTACTTTTATGTTTTATAAATAAAACCTCTTAGGGATAGGTGAAGGTGTAAATACTTCGGTAACAGGGACTCCAACCCCAGAGCAGCCAGTCATTGTCGAGTGCTACTGTGAAAATTTGTATATACATGTATGATATTTATGATTTTGAAAAACCTATGAAACAATCTTGTATATAATTGTATGCAATTTTTGAAAAACCTGCATATGCATGACTTGTTTATGAATTTCAAGTTATCTTTTAAATTAAAGCATAGTTGTGGTTATTTGTGATTTCTAAATGAGAGCCTGAGACCCATAAATTGAGAATTTTGTTTATATTGAAATGTATAGGTTTTCAATAAATTTTTATAGGGTGAAATTTTTAGAAAAACAGCCACTGTACTGTTAAAATTTTTCTAAATCCTGATTTACAAATGTAATTTAAAAAGAGAAAAAGTTCCCACCTATTTCTACAAGGAAAAGATTCTTAAAAAGTTATGAAAGGTTTTCAGTAAAAGATAAAGACTTAGTTTCACAAGAACTTTTCAATCAGAGCAGATCTCTACTGGAAGGCCACCGTGAGGTTGCCGGACAAATTGCATTGGGTATAGAAATCCGGTCTATCATACATTGCAGTCTAGATTAAAAAAAAAAAAAAAAAGATCCTCACAATAAAGACAGGAATGAATAATACAAGAGAAAATTTCATATTAAAATATAAGGGAAAAGAAATAAACTAATTCTTCTCCTTGTTGAAGCTCCTTAGAAATGCGGTCCTAAATATCTGCCTTTGCCTCTGCTCTAACTTTGATTGCTATTGCTTCCTCTACTACTTGAATGAATGATTTGCCTTGATAGTTGGTGCCTGTTTGTAAAGGACAAACTAGGCTAGACCTGTAATTTCTCCATAGGTTAAACACAAAATCTACTTATGCCATTGATGCCGCGAATCTGGGTATTTAATGTGTCGTAACTTCAGAACTCTCGACACTATCGCGACTTCCATTCACAACTTCAAACCTGCGACATAAACTTGTGACACTGTTGCATTGTGGTGACTTCAAATTTGTGACATAAAGCTACGACTAATCTGCATGGCTTCTGACACTTGTCACTTTATTTCCTTAACTGATTTTGCACCGTTCTTGCATGCTCTTGCTTATTTTCACTTTGATTTGTTTCCAAAATTCTTCTAATCCTTTTCTTGCTCCCTAAGTCTTCTGTTTTGATTTGAATCTTTCCATAATGCTCTAATTCTCCAAAAAATACTATTTTACCCCTAATTAATATTTGTGCACACAATTCTCAATTATTATTAAAAATACAAGAATTTACTTGATTTTCATCACAAAAAAGCCCAATTTAAGAGTACGAAATAACGGTATATTTTTTCATTATCATTAGGCGATCCACGTGGCTTCCATGCACAGGACCATTCCACTCTCCAGCGCTGCCCCCGAACCAATTTGACCTGAGTTTATCTAGTCTAGTCGGGTCAGTTCAAATTGAGCGCTCATGATCTAATTAGGGTTGTAAGATAAAAAAACCATGACAAAGTATTAAATGCGAATGTACTACATATGACTTTAAAAACCTTTTTTTTTCCATTCTTTTGTGATTTCACGCTTTTAATCTTAGTGTTCGTGATGAATACGTGAGTGAATTACAAGTTTTCTTTTTTTATATTTTCTTGGTGTTTTGTGTAGATGATCCATGGTAGGTTATGACAAGCAATTTGAAGGGTTTTCAAGGCAAATTCAAGATAAATGGGCTAAGAGTCTCACTAGTTTAAGTTTTAAGACAAATTGGAGTTGAATGGGCAAATTTTTGCTTTTGGGTTGGAAGATGCATTATTTCATGTGAGCTTGTATGAAGTGTATAGTTTGAGTTATATAATCCATGACTATCAAATTAAAGTCCTAGAAGTCTAGTTTCCATGGCCACTAACGGTTCATCAATTAGAGTTTTGTAAAGAAAGTTATGGCTGATTTAATACTGAAAGGTCAGGCTATCACAAATCGCAATTGTGAGTTGCAAGTCGCAATCGTAAGTAGCAACCCCCAACCACTGTGTATAGCAACCTTAGGTCACGAGACATGAGTGGTGATCATGGGTGGCAATCCGTGACGAGAAAGAGTTCAAGTTCAGCTTAATGACTTGAATGTGCACCTCTTCAAACCCCATATTTGCAACTCATAAATACATGATTAGAGCACTTTGATAGCAGCTTTTGGTAGCCACTTTGTAGACTTAACACACAACCTAAGGAGAGAGTTTGAGGAGCATCTCAATGTGGTTCTAAAAGGTGATTTTGGACGTAATTTGCTGTAGAATTCTGTAGGTACCTAGCAGCACCTTGAACATGTTTGCAGTAGTTTTGTAGTGGCACTTTATAACTTTTGAGCTAACTTTTGAGGGAGTTTTGGATGTGGAAAGAGTGCAGCAGCCCTTGCCACTCTGCAACAGTTTGTAGCATATTTCAGCAATCCTTAAAGAGAATTGCAAATGCACAAATAGTGCAGCAGCTTATGGAGAGACTCAGGAGCAAGAACAAGCCTTCAACAACCATTTTCATCATCCCAAAATCATCAACTTTATATGAGATTTTACTTTACTTTTTATTATATTGATTTTAAATGATGATGTTTGGTTTTTCGATTGATTGATTTTTATTGTAATGTGTTGAAGACTTAGATTTATTATCCAGGGTTACAATGTAACCTAAAACCCATGAAACTCACTTTATGGATAGTGTTGTTAATTGAATTTTCATTATTTGAGTTAAGTTCTATTCTAATCTATATACTCTTGAATAAACTGGTCACTAGTTTGAGAGATTTGGTACCTTGAGTGCGCTTGCAAAAGGTATTTTTGTTTTTAGGTCTGAATAGAAGGACATATAACATGTAGGAAAGAAATATACCTATGTGTTATGTATGATCGTCTATGTGTGATTTATTCATAATGAGTTTGTATTAACCATCCAACATAAAAATTTAGCCAGATATTTAATCCAAACATACTTGCTTATCCATTTGAAAAAGCTAGCAAATAAATATAATTACTTGATTAAGCTCATGATGAGAATGAAATAATTAACGATAGAAGTATAGGTTGAATAAATTGGTAAGGTGAAATTGTAGTTCTAGATCTTAATCTCCATTGGTTGTGACTTTAGGTTAATTATGGTTTTATGATATTTTCTTTTATTTATATTTCTTAATTTTCCATCATATTGATAGTTTGGATAAGAGTGGTCAAGATCAATTTTAGTACTTAACATAACTTGGACAAGCTTTATGGAAACGATACTCTACTCTTTACTATATTATTTGAGGACCATGTATACTTGCATGCATTTCTAGTGTGTATTTTATGTACTAGAAATTAGACCATCAATCATCACTTGAGTCTTAACTCCTTAAGAGATCAATTAGGGCTTTTCTCAAGGTTGTCATGTGGCCAAGGGTGAATGGGTTAAAGTACAAAAAGGTAAGTAGTTAAAATTGAACCTAAGATCACATTTAATAGATCAAATGATGTTTTCATTTAGGTACGAATCTCTTTTGATTTCTTTTTCACATGTATAGATTTCTTTTCTTCTTTTCTTCACAAGTATTTTTCTTTGTATTTTACTTTTCTCTCTTTCTTTTGCATTTTCTATGCTTGCTTATTTGCTTTTGATTTTTCTTTGTTTTGATTTTTTATAAGCACATCTCACATTCACCAACATTCTTTTCATTTTACTTCCCCATTTTCTTGCTTAACTTTGTCTCTAATGGAACCCAAACTCTAAAGGATAAGGCAATTTTATTTTGGGCTTGGACATAAGAATTTGTAGGTTATGAACAAAAATTAGGCTTATTGTGTGTTTTGTTTCAAATTGGCTATTGGAGCACACACATAAGGGTAGGAAAGTGTTTAGGCCATTTACTAGCTTTAAGCACATATCGTCTAGCATCACATCTGAAAATTTATCAAACTCATAAACAAAGCAAACAATTTATTTCATACAACACATGTCATCAGTTTCTAATACAAAGCCTAAATGGCATCAACCTACTCAATTTGAAGAACAAGAAGAGTGTATAAAATTTGAATGAAACAATCCTCAAACTAAAATGTTAAGACTCAATGACTCACATGAGAAGCCTCCACTATTGATCATGGTACATCATAGCAAGTCATCGTCATCATCACATCTCAAGCTTAATTGAGCAAACAACCATAAATATACAAAGCTCCCTACTCATTACCTATGAACTTGCCAACATGATCTTACATGTTTCATAAGAGCTATAATGCATCAATATGTACAACTCACACGAAAGACTCCTTAACTTTCAAAAATTAAAAGAAAAATCCTAAAAATTTGAAAACTAGACAAAAACTATATATAAACAACCTAAAAGTAAAGATAACCTAAAAAAAATAAAACAAAAAACAAAAAAAACAAAACAAACTAGACATCCCCAAACCTAGACCTAACATTGTCCCTAATGTTAGTAAGGTTTGAAGGCTTAAAAGAAAAGCAAAATATGTATAAAACTCAAAATATACACACATAATGGAAAATATATATACATATCAATAAGAAACATAAAACATATTCACATTACATATAACACATATTCAAAATTTCACACAGGACTAGAACTATAAAAATCCATGCCCCTAAACCTAAATAAAGTATCATAGATAATGTAAGACTTTATAGCAAAAGGAATATGAATCTCAAAAGACAAAACAAATAACCCATTCAAAAATAAAATAAAAATAAATCACACATGAAAATAAACTTTTTGAAGCTTACATCCCCAAGCCTAAATCAAGTATCATAAACGATGAAAGATTTTATGGCAGCAAGGGTATGAATTCCAAAAGACAAAACAAACAAAAAGGAAAAAACATACAAAAACCAACTTTTGAATTCCACACCCCCAAACCTAAACCAAACATCATAGACAATGTGAGATTTTATGGTAAAAAAGATATGAAACTCAAAAGAAAAAGCAAAACAAAAATTGAAAGAACTATTTACCTAGGTGGATTGCCTCCCGCCAAGTGTGCGATTAATGTTTAGGCAAGACAGATGAATTTGGAGTTGAAGAAGAGCTTTATTTTTAAGACTATGTACTTTTTGCATTAAAATAAAAATAAAAACCTACAAAAAAAAAACGAAATTAAAAGAAACTCGGACTAGACTTAGCAATAAATTCGAACACATCCTCGATAACAGTGCCAAAAGCTTGTTGGTTACTTTTCAGTTCTTATTTTAAGTAATAAACCCGCAAGTACGCAAATCGTATAGATGTTGAATAGCGATTATGATATTGTCAACACAAAGATATGGGAATCAATTACCAAACTAGTCTTAGATGAAAATAAATTTAATTTAATGTCTTAGGATTTCAAATTCCATTTAAGTATAGAATTCAATTATTTAGTATTGAAGATATATTGATTGTGTTGTTGCTAGTTTATCATTAATTCTCTCAATACATCTCTTCTAATAATGCAGTAAACATACTTACGTCTAACAACACCTATCTCTTGATGACTCTCAAATGGACAAGAGTTTATTAAGTTCAAGATAATCTACTACCTATGTTGGATTTGTCTATATTGATGAGAATACTTGGCTGCCACTTGAGCAACTCATGGTCGACCCCGACTATCACACAGGTAACCCATTTTCCTTCCTAAACCTAGGGCAGACAATATTTTATCGAGCACATTCTGTATCATTCCTACTGGACTTAAAATGCAACCTCAAATAATGTATATGGTGGCCAATTATATACAAGCATTAAGTGCTAAATACCTAGTGAATATACACAAGTAATCTCCAAACAGTAATAACCAAATATATTTCATTTATCAATATCCATCACCATATCAACATAATGTATATATACAATATGTACATGGTGACAATATCTACACCCTTACAAGAAATTGAAGGAGAATATTTATGAAAGGAAAACAAAATTAATATATGACACTAAGAAAAAATGTATATATATCAAGGATGTTTTTGGTGTACAGGGTTGGATTAGACTATTTTATGGGATTTTATAGAATTGAGATGGGATTAGGATCCTATGGGATTGGATTAAATTGGATTGAACTAAATTAAGACTATACTATATTTGGTAAAGTATGAGATTGGATTAAATTAATATTATATTGTATTTAGTAAAATATGATATTAGACTAAATATATTAATATTTTCAAATAAAAATAAATTAATAAAGTAAATATTGTAAGTTATGAATTATTAAATAAGTAAACTTGTAAATACTTGTAAATAAAAATACAATTTTATATTAGCTTTTAAATTTATAGATTATTTAATTTTTCTTGTACTAAATGAAAAAATAAAAAAAATAAAATTTGCAAGACCAATGAACCCTACCTATCTTGGAGGATAATTTATTTAATCCTGGTGTTGCCGGATTAAATGTGGGATCACACGGGCCCAGTATGATTGTAAAGTAAACACATCAAACAATGGATTGGAATTGAAATAATTTCAATCGCTTATAATGCGGTGCAACAAAAATATGTAAGGGTATTTATATTGGATTTAACACAAGTAAGAAAGCTTACGCTTATTAATTAGAATAAAAAAAAATAAAATAAGAGCAATCAAAATTAAGAAAAATAATGTGAAAAAATTATTATATGGCTCATAAAAATATTTTTATAATAATGATATTTTTATATTGTAAATTTGAACTAATTAGTAAAATACTAATAAAAGAATAAAAAATTATCCAAATTTGAAAACTCAGCAAACCAGTTTGTTTTTAGAGAAAACTTCATTTTAATCTTTGAGGTTTCGAAAATATTAGGTATTTATAGTTAAATTTTCAAAAATACTCCTGAATTTAAGTTATTAAATTATAATTTAAATTAGCTAAAGTAATCATTGACCGTCAGTTAACTGATGATTTGAATTTTTTTAAAAAATTTTAAAAAAGTTAATGATTAAAAGAGCTATTTTTAAAAGAACTTTTAAATCTTGATATTTTTTAAAACCTTAAGGATTGAATGAAGTTTCCCCTTGTTTTTACATAATTTATACAAAGATCATTAGTGATAATATTGAGTGTAGACTGCTTGTGCAAGAAATCAGTAGACTTGATGAAAGTCATTTTGTCATGATGTGCTTTATAATGATTTCTTCATATATGGCCGCCTTGTTTTTATAGGTTTGTTGTATTGCTTGGTTGTTGTGGTTGATGTTTTATACGTGCAAGGTTATTATTTAATGAAACGTTTTTGATAGCCTTATTTTGTGGTATTATTTAAATAACATATCAAAAGAGAGAGAATCTATCCACTTGAGAATTAAGTATGAACTCAACCTAGGACCCACTCAATTTTCAATCCACCAATTCTCACCCTAAATTCGATTTTTTATTTGTCATACATATAGTGATGCAACTGGTAATCACAAAATGTATGTTCACACTTAAGTTTTAACAACAATTTTATACTTGATTAAATTAATTAAATACGACAAAAAGTCACTTAAGCTTATTTCATAACTTTTAAACCCTATATAATTCTCTTATTATTTTATATATATGGTTTGCATATCTATAAAGTTTTATTAGATTATGAAGTGTTAAAAGATATTATTATACAATTAGAAAGCAAACATCAGCACAGAAGTGACTTATTAATTAAATTTGAAATTGTAATTTTATATTTTTATTTTATTTTTGTAGGAAGGAAGAAAAACTTATGGAAATGAGTTTAATTTTTGATAATGGAACTTCTTTAAAAGAAGTAAGGAAGAATAAAAGAAATAAACACAAATTAAGTTATTTATAATATCATGAGTACGTCTTGACAATTAACCCTAGGAAATCTTAAAAAAAAAAAAAAAAAAAAAGACAAAAACAAAAAAACAAAATTGAACCAAAAAAGAGGTTTCACAAGTAATTAATTATATTTATAAAAGGGATATTTTTGTTAATAGGAGTAATAGTAGCAGCTATTGTAAAAATATCACTGGACTAATAATTTGTATTTTCATTTTACTTATTATGGGTTTGAGACAAAGACATCCTAATATAAATGTCAGTTTATAGGGTGAAAGAGAAAAAAAAAGAAGACAACATTAGGGGGAGAAAAAGAGAAAGAGAAGGAGAAAGAGAAGGCAATAATCGATGAGCGATGACAATGATGACGACAGCCACCACCATGACGATAATAGTGGCGATGACAATAGTGTACTCATAATTTTGGGTTGACTTTTATAGACAGAGCAACAACAATAGAGATAGAGACATATAGATAAAGAGAGAGAGAGAGAGAGAGAGAGAGAAGAAGAAGAAGAAGAAGGAGAAGAGAACGATTGATGAGCGATGGCGGTGACAACGATGGTGTACAACTTTGACGATGAAAGATGACCATGAATCATCAATCCTAATATCTTTCTATTATTAAGCTTAATTGAAATTTGTCACTGTTGTTTGTTATGCACCCCCTCCTTTCTTTATTTTTCCAACACGGGACATTTTTCCCAATGGGTGCACTTTGAACTTTAACATGGGACAATTTAAGTTCTTAAAGTGGAGTATGTTTAGAAGAGCAGCATGAAAAGGGCAAAAAAGATAATATGTAAAAAAATCCCAGTATTTTATTATAGATATTAAATAAGAACATTTTGTTAAATTATATGAATCTTTTTGTAGAATTTGATTGCTAAGATGAATAGGGGAAATTAAGTTTCCAATAAAATTCTTAACTAAGAACTTAATTCTTAATTCTTGATTTGTACAAATAATTCATTTAATCTGATTCCTAAAATTTTTAATAGACACTAAAAGTCACAAATTAAAAAAAAGTTCCCTTCCCATTTTAACGATTCCGTTTAGTACACCACTAAACACACCCCTAAACAAAGTAGATAAAATATATATCTCCTTTTTCAGTTAAAAAAAAAAAAAGGGATAAACTATAAATGCAAGCACCACAGAAAAACTGTTGTTTTTGTTCAAACGGCGTCTCTCATTCACACACAAAAGAGTTAAGAGCACCCGATTACATTAATTAAATATATTTCCAAGTTTAACAACCAGATATTAATTCACACCATGTTGCTGAATTGTTTAATCTTACACGGTAACTGATCATTGTAATGGGACGACTAAATGCTTATAAATAAGGGATCATTTAAGTGATCAAGTAAATTAACAAACAAAGAAAAATAAGAGATAGATAGAGAGAGTGAGAGGCAGGTTGAGAGATGGATGTGGTCAAAGTGCTCCACATGAAGGGAGGTGTTGGGGAAACAAGTTATGCTACCAATTCTTTACTTCAGGTATACAATTACTCTCCAACAGTTTGCACTGACAATAATACATCATTCTTCATCCACTTACTAAGTTATTATCAAAACTTATACTTTGTTATGTATCATTTGCATGACGTGGTTACTATAATGGTTAGACATTTGGTTTGCTCCTACAAGGTTGTTTGGAGTTTAAGTTCTGATGGGTATCTATATGACCAAAATTTATAGTTTGCTGCTTCCCAAAGTAATAAGGTTTAGCAGGGATTCCAGTTCTGAACTCATATTCACGAAGAGGATATTTCTAGATAGCCCTGAAATTATCAAAATAGATAAACAAAAGAATTCTTAAATCTTAAAAAGTATAAAGTGTTATTATTGTTATTGGTTGGTTATGTAGCAAGGTAAAATTATTAATTTGAGCTCTGTACAACATGCAGCGAAAAGTGATATCCATGACAAAACCTGTTATAGAGGAAGCCATTACCAATTTCTGCTGCAGCAATACTACTTACTTGCCAAGAAAGCTAGCCATAGCAGACTTGGGTTGTTCTTCAGGACCAAACACTTTGCTGGTGGTATCTGAACTTATCAAAATAGCCAACAATCTTTGCAAAAAGATGGGAAACCTATCACCCGAATATCAAGTGTTCTTAAATGACCTTCCAGGGAATGATTTCAACACTATATTTATGTCTTTGCCGAGCTTTCAAGAGAACGTGAAAAAACAGATGGGACCTAGTGCAGGGTCATGTTTCTTCACAGGTGTCCCTGGTTCTTTCTACGGTAGGCTTTTTCCAACAGACAGTCTTCATTTTGTCCACTCTTCCTACAGTCTCCAATGGCTCTCTCAGGTGAACATAATATATACGTTACTAATTGTAGTCAGTTATTATTCACATCAAACCTATTTCAATTAAATATAATAAATTCATAATGTTAATTAGTTACCAGGCCATCAAACCAAAAACTTAAGTTGATACAAAAAGGTCCAACTATAATATGTGACACATAACGATGTAACAGGTTCCTAGAGGTCTAGAGAGCAACAAAGGGAACATTTACATGGCCAGTACAAGTCCAGCTAGTGTGCTCAAAGCATATTATCAGCAATTTCAAAAGGACTTTTCGTTGTTTTTGAAGTGTCGTTCGGGGGAATTGGTGGCAGGAGGCCGAATGGTTCTAACAGTTCTGGGAAGAAGAAGTGAAGATCCCTCAAGCAAAGAGTGCTGTTACATTTGGGAGCTTCTGGCCAGGGCTCTCAATGAAATGGTCTCTAAGGTATTAAATTACACAATCTTCATTAATTACCTTTTTGTCAGTAAAAATTTTATCAAGTAGGAACATCCAGATTTTGTTAAGATCTTCAAAGAAATTTGGAGAAAAAATAAAAATAAAAATATTTTTTAACGCTAGATCAATGTAACATTCAAGCATTGAGGTCTCAATTATCGTTTTTTAACCCAAGGACACATGTCTGAACAAATAGAACTAAAATTAATGTAAAATTTGGAAATAGAATCAAACTATAAAAATGATATGAATTAAAGAATATAATTTGATTTTTTTTTATTTGTAAACTATTACTTTTAAAGTTGAAATTGGAAAATAACTAATTTTCAAAGCTGGAGCTATTTCTTTTTAAGTTAAAAATTCAAAGCTCACAAAACACTTACAGGAAAAATTGAAATTAAAACAAACTATACCGAGTTATTATCTGTATGTACCAAACACAAAACAAAGCTTGACTCTATTGATAAACACAAACTTCTTAAGGAAAGATGATTTTTTACCAAATATCGTAAGTGTTGGTTACATTATTTAATTTGAGTCTAATGATGCCTAGTATGTATGCCCATTTTTGTGATGGTCAGCTAAAGTGACATGTCTTATGCAAGTAAATTATTGTCAGTTGTTATTGTAATACAATTTTTTTTTATGGGCAAACTAATAAGGATTTTTGAACTGGTCATACCTTTATATCACTATCAAATACCAGGATTACAGTTTGAGATTCTTAGGCTAATTATTTGAGATTCCCGTGGTAAAATTGCCAGCTAAATGACTACTAAGTTTGACTCAGCCAATCCCACTAAATTTCTAGAGATCTTTGGCATAATATTTTCAAGACAAAAAAGTGCTTTCTTGAGCTGCTTCCTAAAACCATCTTCGTTAGATATCTGAAATCATCTAATTAAAATTATATATATAGAGTTATAATTTTTTATGAGACGTAATACAATTAAAGAACTTTCAACTATTAGACTAAGACAATGAATAAAAGTTTATAGCCCAATAAATATTTGGTTGCTATAAACAGTGGATGATTACCACCAATTTAATAAATTGTTATATATAATTGCCAAATTTTGATTGCCTCAGCGGGCGGTGTACAATACTTCATGATGAAGTAAACACCAGTTTGCCGCTTCAAATTGTCTATATATGTGTGTATCAGTTGAGTGAAATCAATATATACAATATTTCGAAAAAGAAATCAATATATACAATACATTAGCCAAGTCTGCTCTCTTCTCAGTTTCAATTTCGCGCTCTCTCTCTCCTCCTATTATTCTCTATTTCAATTTGTTTTATTTCTATTTATTTTATAACATTGATAAAGTATATCCATCTGTTTTTCTAAAGGCGACTATGTGTGTTGGAGTAAATTATTGAATTTAAAATTGATGCTATGATAACATATTCATTATTATTATTATTTTGAAGATGATAACATACTAAATTTTAAAGAATAGGGGGCTCTAATACTGCAGGAAAGATTGGACGCCACAAAGGATATATAATTAGAAGGAAAGAATATATACATATATATATATATATATTAATACATATGTATATTATATTCCATATTGCCTATTGATGTAATATTTATATTCACTGACTCAATTATAAGTCCATTATTCACGTAATTTCAGTTAATCAAAATTCTCTATTGTATAATCAATGGCTCATCAATCTTTGCAATGTTTTTATTCAAAATAGTTAATTGGATGATTATACAATAGTGAATTTTGATTAGTTCGAATTGAAGTAAGTGAATAATGGACTTATAGTGGAGTTAAGAATTAATATTTATATATTATGTCAATAGGCAATATGAAATATATATAGTAATTCTACCATCAGTACCTTCTAACTTTAAAAAGTTTAATTGGATGATTATACAATAATGAATTTTGATTATCAAAGTAAGTGAATAATGGATTATAGTGGAGTTAGTGAATTAATATTGACATATTACGTCAATAGACAATATGAAATATATATATAGTAATTCTACTATCAGTACCTTCTAATTTTAAAAAGTTAAGATAAATAAATCAAATTCATTTATTGCATTCTCTTTTCTAAAATAAATTTTCTTTCCTATTTAATTCAAATATAATAGGTGAATTTGATGAATTCATCCATACTTTTTAAAGTTACAAATTACTAATAGTAAAATTACTCATTCTCTCTCTCTCTATATATATATATATGTATTATGTGTGTCTATGATGAGCCATTGATTATATAATAGTGAGTTGTGTTAATTAATCTGTGCAATCTTTTTATTCAAAATTAATAGAAGTTTAATTAGATGATTATACAATAGTGAATTTTGTTTAATTTGAAGTAAGTGAATAATGGACTTGTGGAGTTAGCGAATTAATATTTATATATTATGTCAATAGGCAATGTGAAATATATATATAGTAATTATACCATCAACATCTCTTAACTATAAAAGATTAAGACGAATTAATCAAATTCATCTATTACATTCTCTCTCCTAAGACAAATTTTCTCTCCTATTTAATTCAAATATAATAGATGAATTTAATTAGTTCATCATTACATTTTAAAGTTAGAAGATACTGATAGTATAATTACTCTCTCTCTCTATATATATAATGCATGTGTGTGTGACCAGCCATTGATTATATAATAGTGAGTTGTGTTAATTAAGTCAAAGTAAGTAAATTTAATGAATTCATAAATGAGAAACAAAATTTATTCGATCAATAACATAATCATATAAGGATCGCAGGGATCCTACGCATGTAATCCCATAGGAAAAAATGTGGGGCCCCTGCTCCTGAAAGTTACTAAATATCTATGTAATTCGTGTGGAATTGTATAACTGGTCATGTTGCAGGGACTTGTAGAAGAAGAAAAACTGGAATCCTTCAACATTCCACAATACACACCATCACCATTTGAAATAAAATCGGAGGTTCTAAAAGAAGGGTCCTTTGCGATTGACCGGCTTGAGGTTTCGGAAGTGGAGTGGAATTCATACAACGCAGGTAATGCGACAAATGATGGAGGATACAACGTTTCCAAGTGCATGAGAGCTGTCGCTGAACCATTGCTTGTGAGTCACTTTGGTGAATCAAACATCGATCAGGTATTTGATAGGTACAAGGAAATTATTGCCGATAGTATGTCTAAGGAGAAGACTGAGTTTGTCAATGTCACTGTTTCATTGACAAAGATCCTATGACAATATCAAAGATGACTATTTAGTGGTATCATGCATGTTCTGTGTTTAGTGGTTCAATAAATGAACAATCATGGTTGGCCAATGTTAGCAACGATGTCACTGTTCTTATTTATCCATAACAGTGTTGATTGTATAATGGTTCTAAAATTGTAACATAGTTTGTCATTGTCGATGTCGCTGCTCTAAAATTGTAACATAGTTTGTCATTGTCGATGTCGCTGCTTTTATATATGCATACAGTGAATTTCAGTTGCATTGCATTTGCAACGCCATTATTGTATTCTCATCTGTATTGTCCAAAATAAATATTTCTTGTGTTTTCCGTGTCAAAGTTAAAAATTCAAAGCTCACTAAACACTTATAGGAAAAATTGAAATTAAAACAAACTATACCGAGTTAGTATTTGTATATTTGAAACATAAAATAAAGCTCGACTCTATTGATAAACATGAACTTCTTAAGGAAGGGTGATTTTCTACCAAATATCGTAAGTGTTGGTTACATTATTTAATTTGAGTCTAATGATACCTAGTACGTATGCCCATTTTTGTGATGGTCAAATAAAGTGACATGTCTTATGCAAGTAAATTATGGTTAGTTGTTATTATAATACAATTTTGTTTATGTGCAAAATAATAAGGATTTTTGAACTGGTCATACCTTTATATCACTATCAAATACCAGGATTACTCTTTGAGATTCTTAGGCCAATTATTTGAGATTCCTGTGGTAAAATGGCCAGCTAAATGACTACTAAGTTTGACTCAGCCAATCCCACTAAATTTCTAGAGATCTTGGCATAATATTTTCAAGACAAAAAAGTGCTTTCTTGAAGTGCTTCCTAAAACCATCTTAGTTAGATATCTGAAATCATCTCATTAAAATTATATATATATATATAGAGTTATAATTTTTTATGAGATGTAATATAATTAAAGAACTTTCAACTATTAGACTAAGACAATGAATAAAAGTTTATAGCCCAATGCATATTTGATTGTTATAAATGGTGGATGATTACCACCAATTTAATAAATTATTATATATAATTGCCAAATTTTGATTGCCTCAGCGGGCGGTGTACAATACTTCATGATGAAGCAAACACCAGTTTGCCGCTTCAAATTGTCTATATATGTGTGTATCAGTTGAGTTAAATCAGTATATACAATATTTCCAAAAAGAAATCAATATATACAATACATGAGCCAAGTTTGCTCTCTTCTCGGCTTCAATTTCCCTCTCTCTCTCTCTCTCTCCCTGTTATTCTCTATTTCAATTTGTTTTATTTATACTTGTTTTATAACATTGATAAAGTTTATCCATCTGTTTTTCTAAAGGCGACTACGTGTGTTGGAGTAAATTGTTGAATTTGAAATTGATGTTATGATAACATATTAATTTTTTTTTTTACTGAAAATGATAACATATTAAAATTTTAAAGAATAGGGGGCTCTAATACTGCAGGAAAGATTGGACACCACAAAGGACATATAATTAGAAGGAGAGAATATATACATACATACATACATAAATATTATATTCCATATTGTCTATTGATGTAATATTTATATTCTCTGACTCAACTATAAGTCCATTATTCACTTAATTTCAGTTAATCAAAATTCTCTATTGTATAATCAATGGCCCATCAATCTTTGCAATGTTTTTATTCAAAATAGTTAATTGGATGATTATACAATAGTTAATTTTGATTAGTTCGAATTGAAGTAAGTGAATAATGGACTTATAGTGGAGTTAACGAATTAATATTTATATATTACGTCAATAGGTAATATGAAATATATATAATAATTCTACCATAAGTACCTCTTAACTTTAAAATGTTAAGACGAATAAATCGTATTCATTTATTACATTATCTCTCTTAAAACAAATTTTCTTTTATATTTAATTCAAATGCAATAGATGAATTTGATGAATTTATCCTTATTTTTTAAAGTTATGAGATACTCATGATAAAATTACTGATTCTCTCTCTGTATATATATAATGTGTCTGTGTGATGAGCCATTGATTATATAGTAGTGAGTTGTGTTAATTAAGTCAAAGTAAGTAAATTTAATGAATGCATAAATGAGAAACAAAATTTGTTAGATCAATAACATAATCATATAAGGATCTGCAGGGATCCTACGCATGTAATCCCACAGGAAAAAATGTGGGGACCCTGCACCTGAAAGTTACTAGATATATATGTAATTCGTGTGGAAATGTATAACTGGTCATGTTGCAGGGACTTGTAGAAGAAGAAAAACTGGAATCCTTCAACATTCCACAATACACACCATCACCATTTGAAATAAAATCGGAGGTTCTAAAAGACGGGTCCTTTGCGATTCACCGGCTTGAGGTTTCGGAAGTGGACTGGAATGCATACAACGCCGGTGATGCGACAAATGATGGAGGATACAACGTTTCCAAGTGCATAAGAGCTGTCGTTGAACCATTGCTTGTGAGTCACTTTGGTGAATCAAACATCGATCAGGTATTTGATAGGTACAAGGAAATTATTGCCGATAGTATGTCTAAGGAGAAGACTGAGTTTGTCAATGTCACTGTTTCATTGACAAAGATCCTATGACAATATCAAAGATGACTATTTAGTGGTATCATGCATGTTCAATGTTTAGTGGTTCAGTATATGAATAATCATGGTTGGCCAATGTTAGTGTCGATGTCACTGTTCTTATTTATCCATAGCAGTGTTGATTGTATAATTGTTCGAAAATTGTATCATGGTTTGTCATTGTCGATGTCGCTGCTCTTATATATGCATACAGTGGATTTCAGTTACATTGCATTTGCAACGCCATTATTGTATTCTCATCTGTATTGTCCAAAATAAATATTTCTTGTGTTTTCCGTGTCAAACCAACGTACAATCTGATGCGAAACTTATGTTTTATTTTCTAATTTATTTATTGATATTTGGACGTCAAATATTGTACAATTATTGGCTAATATTTGGATGTCAAATTTGTCTTATTAACATAGGAAAAAATTAATAAAAAAATAAAGCGTGTGATAACTGCTTGAACTTCAGGTTTCACGACTTACAAGTCATAGTTTTTAAGGAGTATATTTTATTCATTAATTAAACTTCTCTATTTGCTGATAAAAACGTTCCCCCCTCAATTTGTGTGGACAAGACCCCCCACCTCATGTAGACTGTTTTCCTACCTCCAGGTGAGTTGATCCCTTTTATATGAAAACAACTCTCCAGGCGGCATCATTAATGTCTCATCTTAATAGTCCTTTAGGCCAGTTCGAGTAATAGCAAAAAAAATTCCTAACATAAATGAGAAAATTAAAAGTTATTTTGTACCTTTGGTTGAACAAATTACTTGCTGTTGGTTTTAAGTTTGAGCAAATTACAATTTAATTATTCAGTTCAAATTCTAATTCAAGCGGAGCAACTGTTCGCTTTTATTACAATTGACCCCCCTACCGTTAGTGGATCTGCATTAGACTTAACTAGCTGAGGGGTAAAATTGTCTTTTGATGTTATATTTTTTTTTAAAAAATAAATTTTAAAAACTTTAAAATAAATCTATTTCTCTATTTCTCTTTCTCTCTCTTTCATCCCTTAGGCTTCTCTCATTTCTTCGCTATCGTCGTCCCTATCCCTATCACCGCTATCCCTATCCCTCCTTTCTTCTTTTTATTTTTCTTCTTCTTCTTCTTCTTCTTGGTTCGAATCGAATCTAGAAATCTAGGTTCGATTTCTAAGTTTCCGATTTTTGGGTTCAAAACCCAGAATTGAACCTAGATTTCTGAGTTCGAACTGTTGTCCTTATCTCTACCATCAATGTTCTTCTTCCTTTTCTTCTTCTTGGTTCAAATCCATTCGATTTTTAGGCTTGAACCGTCGTTCCTATCTCTACCGTCCATCTTCTTCTCTTTTTCGTGATTCGAATCGAACCAGATTTTCGAGTTCAATCTCTGAGGTTTCGAACCTAGAAATCGAACCCGAATTTCTGGGTTTGATTTATGGGTTTGATTTCTGTGTGGGTTCGTTTGAACCCAAGAATCGAACCCATATTAGATTGGGATTGATTGTTTTGGATTGGGTTTGAAGATTAGTTAATGATGGGTTGAGGTTGAAGATGATTTTGAGGTTGATTTTTTTTTTCCTTTTTTTTGGTTCTTGAAGAAGATCTAGTGATTCCAGATTATGGGTTCTTGACAAAGCAAGCTTGCTGATTTCAAATGTTGACTTTTTTTTTTTTTTTTTGGGTTATTTGTTGATTGATGATGATGATGATTTTGTTTGGTATTTATTGATTGATGATGATGATTTTTTGTTTGGTATTTACTGATGAAGAATGAAGGACAACATTCATTAAATTTTTAATTTAATTATTTAATTTTTTTCTAATTAATTTTTATTTAATTATTTAATTTTTAAGGGTATTTTGGTCTTTGCGCTACTTTTATATTGCTTACTGTCAAATTCATCAAAAAATTACTAACCGCAGGAAAGTCAATTGTAATAAAAGTGAAACGGTTGCTTCGTTTGAATTAAATGGTGCAATTCATATACCTGTTTCTAAAGGTCAGTAATCTCCTTCTAAGCCAGATTGTAATCACGTTCATACCTCCTCAAGTCAATCTAGAACAAAAATGAATTAGCACCATAGGAGACAAAAACGACCTAACTGAAACAAAATAAAAAAGATTTGAGTAACGTATTTAAAACCTTTAATTCCTTAATGGTTTTCTGTAAATTTGATTTGATTGTTCAAAGATAGAGTTCTACAATTTTTTGTTGATCAGAGAGTATGCCTCAACCATCCTTTCATATTCCGTTGCATGAACAAAATTTCTATTAGTGCACCAAATTTTAATTGTCAAACAAAATAAACAAAGACAACCTAAGGTCCTCAATCAAAAACTTGACCATGGTAAAACTAAATTCGTTAAATCCATAGTATATGCTTATGCTTTTGATGCTCAAGTTTACAAACATTATAGAATAAAACACATTCTAATAGACTTCAGATAATTTAATCACATATAGTTTTTGCAAACACTCATTCTTCATCATTTGAGCCATAGAGAATTCCTTCACGGAATTAGTGGTAGCTGACCAATATTATTAGAACTTGCCTAAACTCCTGGTTATTTTGCGAGAAACTAATCATTAGATCAATTGCACATATGCCAATAATACAGTAGCAGCATTGCATAAATTTCAAAATTCTACAGTAATTCCAGTGGAACGTGCAGCTAATGAACCCCCAATTAACTGAAGCATGTTACATCTAAACTAGCAAGATATTTAGTTTAAGCACCACAAGTCACAAATAATCAAGAAAATCCTCTCTCCAAGATTATCCCTTAGAAAGAAAAAGTTATTTTATTGTCTCTATGACACAACACTCGCAAGCAATCTCAGATGCAAAATTTAAAATAACATAACGAGTTTTAAGTTGCATAAGGCATGGCTTTTGGCATATGATAATAAATTTAACTTTTTTGCTCTGAAATTACAACCTGAAAACGAACTTCCCCACTCATGCTATAACACATTTAAAAATTACAAGGCAATGTAGCAACAAATTAATCACTATGTACTGATAATATTTGGTTGATTCATATTTTCTTAACCAAATATCCATAGTTGGATAATTTATATGTAAATATCTTTATTTTCTTAAGTTACTTGTATTCCTTGATATTTGGTTAATTTACTTTTTAATTCCAAGTTTGGTTAATTTTCTTATATACTTCTATATTTGATTATTCCATATTTGGTTAATTTACATGTACACTTCCATATTTGATTAATTTACTTGTATATTTTCGTATTTCATTAATTTGCTTTTTTATTAAATTTTTAAAAATTCGTTCAAAGTCTAAGTCGAATACACATAGTAAAATACTAACAAGCTATTGAAATTTGCATTTCTGTAATCAGATTTAACTTTTCAAAATAAAACAATGGTATCAAGTAGTTAACCTTCAAACATGAGGATCAAATGTAGCCAATGCTGGTCCAAGGGTAATTTGGTCAATTAATAATTCAAATCAAACAAAATATTATACAAATTAAACAAAAAGTTAATAAATTAAATTAAATTACAATAAAATCAAATCATCAATTACATTAACCTAAATCATCACCATCATCAACAAACTAGATCATTGTTAACCTAGTTCTTCTTCAACCCCAATTTTTTTTCTTCTTCTTCAATCTAGTTTTTAATATTTATAAAAAAAATACAAAATAATTAAAAAGAAAAAGATGAAGTAGATCTACTTCATCAGACATGGAGCATCTGCTCCATTGCCACTCCATTAGTGATGGAGTAGGTGCTTCTCTCTATCTCAAATAAAGGATTCCTCTAACTAAATGGACTTCCAAATCTTGATTTCGAATGGATTTTACAAATCTAGCTTTTGGAGATTAAACAATTTTTTTGTTCTTTTAAATCAATTTTTGTCGTCCATCTGAGAATAGACAATGGGGATTGATTTTTTAAAAAAATATATATTTAGCATTGTTTTTTAAAAAAAAAAAAAAATCCTCAATCATCCATCTTTTTTTAGGTGGAGCATGAAGATCTAATCTTTTTTTTTTTTTCATTTGTTATTAATTTTTTAACTTTTGAACAATTTTTTATTTATTTAAATTAAAGGCATTTTCACCTTTTTGCCCCTTTTTTAAATAGTTAATTCTAATATTTTATCTTAATGTGAGGGGATGTCACTATTTCATGTTTGAAAGGTCAATTCCATTTGTAGAAAGGCAAGTTAAATATTTGGTTAATTCCATGTTTGGTTAACTTAGTTGTATACTTCTATATTTGTTTAAGGCTTATAACTTATTGCTGCATTTCATTAAATCTCGCAAATAATTATATTTACAAGAGATAAAAAATGTGGTATAAAACTTAGTTTATGACAATAAGAAAAATGCATTAGAACCAGGACTGCTTCAAGAAATGGGCCACTCGACTTTGTCATAAGCCTTGCTAAGGTCTAGTTTGATTGCCATTATTGCCTTCCTACCAATTCTTCTATTGTTTATTGAATGAATGAGCTCGAACGCAACCATCACACTATCAAAAATCTTTCACCTTGGAACAAAAATACACTGGTTTTAAGATATCAGTAAGGGCAGATAGATTTTTAACCTATTGGCAAGCACTTTTGCGACAAATTTGTACATGATGTTCATCAGGCTTATAGGCCTGAAATCCTTTAGCTTTACAGGATTCTTTTTCATTGAGAGGAACACCACATTAGCTTCATTGTAAATTTTGATTAAAGAGTCTCCATTTAGAATCTTGAGACAATCTTCCATGATTTCCTTCCCCACTATTTCCCATATCTTCTGCAAAAATATTGTGTGAAAACCATTTGAACTTGAAGCTTTAGTTACTCCTAGTTCGAACACTACCGACAGGCTTTCTTCTCCCTCAAAAGGCCTACTAAGATTCCTTTATATACTCTCATCTAACTTGGTGTCGATGTCCACACAAGCGCCTGAATATCTAAGACCGATGGATCTTAAGAACCAAACAGCTCACCAAAGTACTGGTTTGTCAACCTAGTGATACCCTCCACATTGTCTACAATAAGACCATCATCCCCAATCAGCCTTTTAATCACATTTCCTTTTTTAGTAGTCGTAGCTAGGGTGTGGAAAAAATAGGTATTTCCATCACCCGCTTGTAACCAATCAGTTCTGGCCCTCTGTCTCCAATATGACTCTTCTCGAGATAAAAGCTGTTTGAGCTCTTCTTCTAATTTTTTGATGGTCTGCATACAAATTGGTCTAGCTACATTCTTTTATAACCCCTCCAACCTCCTATGCTTTGCTTCAATATTTTTCCGTAAAGAACCAAACTTCCCTTTACTCCACTCTGTGAGGTTATCTGCACAACAATTAAGTTTGTCTTAACATTGTTATGCAAAAGGTGTAAAGTTGTAAGTTCGTCGAAGTCCATGATGATTTGAAAACCTCAAAACAATCTTCCTCTTGTAGCCGGAATGGTTCAAATCTAAAGCTCCTTTGATGTGGGGCTTCATTTTTGAACCCTTTCTTAAAACTTACAAGGATTGGACGATGATCTAAAACACTAAAACACAGATTCTCTAGCTTAACCAAGTGGAACCTATCTCTTCATCCTGTATCAGCTACAAAACAATATAGCTTTTCTTGTATGTTTGCTACATCATCCCTCCTATTGTTCCAAGTAAAGATGGGTCCTGAACTTGCTAAATCTGTCAACTCGCAATCTTCCAAAGCCATCCTAAAATTAATCGTTCTTCCTATCACTCAATTTGAGGCCACCCTCCTTTTCACACAATCTTTAATACCTCATTAAAATCTCCACCCATTACCTAAGGTAAATCATTCACCATCCTTAGTCTTCTAAGCAACTCCTACGAGTCAGCCTGTTGTAAAGGATTTGGGTTCCCATAGAACCCCAGTAAATCACCTAGCAAAACCATTATCATTTACCACCTTTGCATCTATATGAACCGCTAAAAAAGATAACACCCCAACATTTATATTATCCATCCATAGGAGGTCAAGGCCCTCACTTTTACCATCACTATCTATAAAAAGAGCATTAGCAAACCTCAGTTTTCACTTAAGATTGGTACTTACATTACTTTTTAGCTTAGTTTCACACGAAAAAACTAAGCTTAAGGAGTCTTTTCTGGTTACCCTTTTCAAAGTATTAGACGTACCGGTATTCCCTAAGCCTCGTATGTTCCAGTATAGGTAACTCATGGAGATTGGTGGGCTTGGTTTATAGGCTCTACCATTTCACAAACAATTTCCATCTCAGACTCTAATGCTTGGTTAGATTTCTTCGTACTTGAATCTTCATCCCCTTTGAACTCTAATTTCTTCCTCTTCATTCCAACACCCAGATCTTTTTCCCTAGGCCACTTTCCTATGCACTCGACTGGGTGAGGTCGATGCCCCAAGCTTCCCCACGCTTGATCCTTTTAGCCTTGGAAATAAGCTCTCACCCCCATGCCCCTTCTATTTATGCTTTCGGTTCAACAACAACTTGTTAATCGCACTTGGAAGTTTGCTATTATTTTCTTTTCCCTTACTGCCCTTTCCCACCTTCTTTTTAACTTCTTGCAAGGTAATTGTCATTTCCTCTAATTCTAAAACTTCTGGCACATTCCCTTACGTTCCTATCTCTGCCTCTTTGAAAACTTCCCTCATGCATATTGCCTTTATTGCTTCTTTACTAGATACTTCTCCACCCAGATGTCCATATGTTGATTCCCTACCCCCTTCACTTGTTGCCCTCGTTTGTACCTTCCTTTGTTCTCTAATAGGACTTTTATTTGTCATAGTGAAAGGGTCCACTTGAGCATATCTCACATAGATCGATCCCTCCACTTGTTTAAGATTTGAACTACTAAGCCCCAAATTTAATAACGACTGACTTTCCTTACCTTTTTGTTTGGTAGAATTCCTGTTACTTTCCTTCTTTCCTATAAATGCAACTGCATGACCTCACTTTTCTTCCAAACTAAACCCTCCTTCCTCGTTGAGCTCTCCCCCATTGCCATCCACGTTTCACTAGACTAGCACGTAAGCCAAACCCATATTTTGCCTCATTTCCCTATTTAGTTGCCTCCCTATCTACTTCATCCCAACAATCTCTGCTCCCACATCCCACTCTACCATAATAACCATAATACTCTAGCAATTTTTCACACTAGAGAGTTATCCAAACTACCTCTTGTGACCTAGCTAGGTTTAATAACATTCCCCTTCTTAAAGGTTTATTTATGTCTAATCTCACCTTTGCACGAAGGAAACATCCCTTACAATCCTTTGCTTCCTCTGGTAGCTTCACGATCTCACCCATCACACTTGCCATTTTTCGAGCCATCCTCGTATTCATATACACTAGTGGTAAGTCATGAAACTATACCCAGATCTCCATTTAGTTAAACTCCAACTTACACACATCCCATATTCTCTTAGGTACTTTAACCGCTAGCAAAGGATTATTGAAATGTCACGGTCTCCTATCCAAACCAGGTTCCAATCTTCTTTCCTTTCAAAATAAAACATGAAATATTATGGCCAATTGTCTCGACCTTTACTTTCTCTATTGTTCCCCATAACTTCTCCATTATCTCTATGAAAGCTTCTCTGTTGATTGTCTTTGGTGATAGAACCTTCCCTACTAGACGAGGACTAACATTTTCAAGCCCCTCTTCTTTGTCATCCTCTTTTATTTGACATATAGCTCTTTCTACGTCTGACAAAGATAAAGCTTGATGAAGTTTTGCTATTTCTTCTGGGTCTATCAATTTGGCTATCTAAGATACTAACTAGAAAAACCAAAGAAGAAAATGAAGAAGATGAAGAAACCTTTAAATTTAAAATCAAAACCCGTTTGCTTGTGAGACTCATTGCCTAATGGACATGACTACCCTACTCTGTCTTTTCAGAGAAAAGCAAGAAAGGACAAATCTAATTTAATAACACATGCATGTTTTTACATTGCACTGTAAATGCAATTGTTGCGCATAGTGCTTGCATGTTTATGCTTGCGACACTTGGCAACTTCTTTTTTAATTTATTTTTTATTTTTTGGAACAACCCCTAAGCTTATATGTTTCATAATTTCAGGTTTTTAACTTTGATTGTAAAATTATTGAAAATTGTCCACATGTTTGGATAATTTTTCTTTGGTCCAAAAGTTAAGAAATGAGTTTCTAACCCAATCCATTTTATAGAGGTTCTTGATAATTAAATCGGATTTAATTTTGAGCTCATGAAGAGCATGAAGACTACAAGTGAAGGTTAAGAAATGCCTTAATTAATTTTGTAATCTAGAAATTAGATTTAGATCATTAAATCCAAATAATTTGATCATGTACATATTGTTTATTTAATAATTTTCATTAGATAAATGTATAATTATGTAACATGTACATACATTAAAAATATGTCATATAAAATCATGAAGTGTCTACTTGTTGCATTGTAACATGACATACATCCATATATTATTATTTATTTTCCCTAGGAAATAGTTTATTAGTTAAAATAGAGATAATAATACATAGAATACCAATTTCATAATTTGTTAGGATTTTAATTGAAAATCCTAGGTTCACAAATTAGAAATATATAATTAGTTTTAATGTGATTAAAATAGATATATTTTGAATAATTGGTATCCATAATGTGATTAGATTTTAAGAGTTAAAATTGAGTATTTCATATTATTACTAATCTGAATTTAATTAAATAGTTTAATTTATTTTGATTAGTAAACCAATTAGAAATATATTTTTAATGTGATTAAAAAGATATATTTCGCATAATTAGTATTTATAATGTGACTAGATTTTAATGAGTTAAAATTGGGAAATTTCACATTAATTCTAATCTTTACAACTAAAGAGTTTATATTATATAGATTAGATCATGCATAATAAATTAGATTTTTAAGAGTTAAAAATCCAATCATTTATTAGGTGTTAACAAGATGATCATTCTAGTAACACAAAAATTCCTAGTAACTTAGATTATCTTCTTAGTCATTAATAATCCAAGACAATGACTAAGAATATTAAATAGAAAACCCGAATCCTAAAATAGTGAGTGGGAGAAGAATATATGACAATATACCTCGTGGTCTCCATCATTAGTTCAACACCATAAAACTTAAATAATGCCTCCAAATTGCTTAATTTGTTATCGTCTCCCTACGGTGGTGTCAAAATAGGTTGATCAAGATTAACTTCCTAACGAATAAAATTCATAGATGTGTCTTGGGATTAACCTACCCTACGATGGCAATTCTTGAGTTAAGTTCATGAAATCTGAAATGATAAGTTACACTTATAAAGGATTATGATCTTTGATCAAAAAATGGTAGCCGACTAATATAGGAATAAATATAGGAATAAGAGTTATTCTGTTATATTATGTGATTAAGAATATCTCAGTCTAACATACAAATATTTGACATACCCTGTGGTGACACCTATTTGTAGCATGTTAGATTATCATGGCATAACCAAAAACTCTTAAACAGAAATTGATAGCATGGAAAGTGAGCTAGTGAACTATTGGAAGGGAAAAACAACGATTGTTTTTGTTAAAAATTAAGAATTTATGAAACACTGAGTTTTAAAACCTTTTTATAAAACTCAAGAACTCAAGATTCATAAAACAATTAAATAAAATGATAAAATTAAACAAAAATCGAATCTTTTATCTTTTATATTAATATCTGTGGATTGCTCACCACCTTACTTTCCTTAATATATTTCTACACTAAGAAACAAGTGAGTGAACATAATTATACAAAATTATGCTCACTTATTGTTAATTTCTTTTTAAAAATAAAATAAAATCAATATTTATAAGAGATCAGTGTTTGATTTTGGTTATATAGAAAACAAAGGTACAAATTCTTGTTTTTTGTATTTGCTATAGAAAAAAAATATTCTTTTTATTTCTCGAACATACGTACAACATAACCAAAAACTCTTAAACAAAAAATTATTTCTTTCCTTTTATAAAAACAATTAGGGTTTCATTAATCAAAATTAACATTGAACATCATGTTTATTAAAATTAAACTTTTACCTCATATAACATAATTAATTTAAAATTAATTCATATTATATTCTGGAATTAAATTTGTGACCTCAAATAAATTATTCATAATTAATTTAAACCAATGTCACTATTTCTTATAAAATTAATTAAATTATTACTTATTCATAATTAATAATTAACTAATTAATTATTAAATAATTTTGAATAATAAGTATTATTCAAAAAATTAAGTGAACGCTTATTTTGCTACTAAAGTAACAAATGTAATTGGACAATCCAATTACAATATTCTATATACATGTTTCTTATAGTGAAATGAGCTATCAAAAGGACTCGATGGACTTACAGTTTTGAACTTTAATAATATTGGAATTATTAATTAAACTCTTTAATTAAATAATTCACTATCATTAACTTTAGAATTACTCAACCAAAAATCTAAGATTGCACTCTCAAAACTATAAATGTTTTTATATAATATAAAATTTTCAATGTTTATTGATTCAATCAGTACATATAATTTGACCTTTCACAAATAGTTTATAATTAGAGTTAGGTCAAAATATCCATTTTACTCATCCCATTGTTTTGTAATCCTTAAGTATCATTGATTCTCTAATGAACAATATATCTATAATAACTTATAAATTTATCTTTCCGTTTACATATAAATAGAAAGTTAAGCGTTTTTATTGTTTAAGGCTTGAATAAACTCTTAAGGGAACTACTTCTGTATTTCTTGTAATGGAGTGGATTCTACAATTTTATAAAATACTCTCAGCTACTTATTAAATCATATTTTTAAAGTACAAAGTTATTAAATGGATATCTATTCCAATCTCACTCATGTAAATCAAAGGATACAATTCAACAAGCAGGAGTCCATGATACATTCAAAATTAAAATTAGTTCATATATGATCTAGTCGATATTTATAAATCTCTATATTTGATGGATATTAGTTAGAAACTTATGTTTATCGTAATCCAATCCTATATAATCTTTATTATATAAGGTGTCTCCATTTCCATATCACTACATGAACAATCTCAGTTAAGACTTTCGTATCAAAGATGAAATGGACTGCAATTGTAGACTTACCACAAACGAAATACCCAACTTCATTGCTTTCTACGGACTCTTTTGATTACTTATCTCAAACTAAACCCTCTTATATATAACACTTTTATACTTAGTTTGAGATTACATCAGTAATCAAGAATGTTTCATGATACTCATATGAAGCAAATATTTTGCAAATGCACATAAATTGAATAAAATAAACATACTTTATTTATTATTTATTTAAACGTTTACAAATTACAAACTCTTAAAGCACAAACCTTAATACTATTAAGAAAAGAGATACATGTGTCAATTCCTAAACCAAATAAGAAAGATGGTGGCATACATATTTCGAGATAGAGATTGAGGCTTGATATTAAAGATGGTGGAGTGTCAATTGTTAATATAACATAAATATTTATTTTTGAGAGAGGTTGAGGCAGTGTCGCTTATTTATATATATGTATATAAATATAATAGAAGTAAACATATTAAGAATAGAGAAATGAATGAACTGAAGACAAGAACAAAGAAAAATGAAAAAGAAAAAGAAAAAGTGAGAAAAGAGAAAGAGAAGGATATTCCGGATAGATGAACAGGAAATTCGAGTATCTGATTTGTCCGGATAAGTATGTTTATTTTAATGGAATTTGGAATCCAGAAAATTAATTAATTTTCTTATAAGTTCTAAATTGAATTTTATGTGATTTTAGGGTGGATCTAGATTTAAGCAAATGAGTTATGTGAGTGGGTAATTTTATTTTAATTAAATTGATTAATTATGTTTATTTATATTTCATCTTTTTATTTATTTATTAAAATTTGAATATTTATTTATTTAAATAATGTGTTTGGATTATTAATTATGTTTTATGATTGAAGCCAAAATTTATTATAATTCGTAGATATGTATCAGAAATTTCAATTGAAATTTATGTTTTCAGCTTGAGTTTATTATAAGAAATGTTTAGAATATTTTTAGCAATATTATTTTATGCTTTGAGAAAGAACATTGATTTATGCTTTGAGAAAGGTGTTTATTCAAAGTTATATATGTATTCAGAAAAAGAATTATGTATCCTCGCACATAAGAATTGTTTGAGATTTGAAAAAATAAAATAAAAATGATTTAAAACACTAAAGTTATACCCTCGTCTCTAATAGTTAGACAAGAAATACATGTGTGAGTTCTAGATTCGGCTAGCACATGTATGATAGATTTTACCTCTCATTCTTTGTGTGTGTGTTGAGTATCTCTACTATGTTTAATAGATTTTTTTGGGTATTAGTTGATGTAGATATTCATATTACATGTGTTATATATTGTGGTTGATTAGTAAAGAGAGAGATTTCAGAAATATTTTATAGATAAATAGTTACAAAATTTATTTTATAAAGTTACAAGGAAATGATTCATACAGATATTTACAACTTTGTTGTGATATCATATTTAAATTCAATTTTATTTTCAAATATGAATGTGTTTCAACCTTCAAGAATTATTGATGTGATGTTTTATTAGAAATATTTTTATAAAAGTTATATCCATTAATTGGGCGTTAGCACTCACCCTTTTATAAAAACCCATTTTTTTAGAAATCTATCACAAGTTCGTGCAAATTATTGCATATCGTGAGAAAGACCACATGGTAATGACAAAGTGCATTAATGATATTTTTAAGTAGAAACATTTTCACATTAGTGTATATTATTTTTAATTAATCAGATTTCTTAAATGTGTTTCAAAAATATTTTTGCAAATGGAATATCTTTTCCAAGTATTTTATGAATATTTTATATATTTGGTCTATGGGTCTAGTATAAAAAATGTAAAAATTTTCAATTTGTTTAATTTATATTTATAAAATGGTTATGAGATTTACGATGATTTTTCTAAATGATTTTCTGTAAATCCAAATTTCAATAAGAAACATCCAATTTTCATAAAATCCTCCTGAACTCGAGATAGGAGTCGGGATTGGTGATATCATTAGGTATTGCGACCCATAGTCGCGACTGGTAACTTTATATCCCTTACAACTCCAAGTCATAGCAACTTGTGGCAGATGATGGTCACCTAGACAAACTTGAATGGTGTAAGCAACTGATGCACTTGGAGGAGTCGCAAGCCATAGTCACAAGTCATATTTGTCCAAAAAACTACCCATGTCTTTCACTATCAGCTAGTCGTAAGTCATGGTCACAAGCCATGTCCAAGTTGCTCTTGGTGACTTATGGTCACTACTGTTGGTTGCGACTCATGCTTCAGTTGCTGCTTGCGACTCATCTTGTTCCATCTCATGACAGTCTAACCTTTAGATACTAATTCGATCATAACTTACTTTAGAAAATTTCAATTCATAAATCGTCAGCTACTATGGAAACTAGACATTTGTGGCTTTAATTTGATAGGTTATGACTTATATAACTTAAATTATGTACTTTACATGAGCTCACATAAGTCACGTCACTTTCAGCCCAAAAATCTGTCATTTCAACTCCTTTCTTCTTGAACACTAAACTTTAACACCAAAACACAAAATAACATAAAAGTACTAATTTTACTCGAAAATATAACATCAATAATAGATAAATTGGGCACAAAATATTGATGATTATAGACCTAATAGTAACTAATAAATGATATCAAATAGCCTCATTTTATCAAGAGTGCTTGGATTTGATATGGATTGAGTGGCAATTAACATGGTATAATATGGAAGCCCCATTTAATTAATTAATGGGTTGTTTACTAAATAGTAATGAGAAGGAAATGAAATTAAGTTCCAACAGAAAAGGAATGGGGTTACAAACATTCCACTATTTACTAACTTTTAGGAATTAAAATTGATATCAAATTAAATTTCGTTTTTAATGTTTACTAAACTAAATAATAGGGATAACTCAAAATTAATTACAAAAATAGCTATGTGTATCACATATGAATATATAATTTCAATATGTAACAAAAAATTTCATTATTTCTTATAAACATATTATCATAATAATTAATAGTATTTTTTTCATTAAATATTGATAAAAATTAATGACCAATTATATTATGCAAATTTGACAACATTATTAACATTATTAAACACCTTTTTTTTTAATATTAAAATAGGTTTGTGCATTTTTTCTATGTGAATTTCCAATAGATTTTAATTTCTAGTCATACCATTATAGCAATTTGATAAAACCACATACAACGTTCATGAAAACTAGAACAACTGCTTCTTTCCTTCCTCAAAGGTATTGCATATGGCAAAGAGAAAGGTAAACAATAGCAAAGCATCTCCATCTCTATTATGTTATGCGTTTTCTTTTTTATTTTATGCTCTTTAATCATTTCAGTAAAACACAAAATCTTGTCTGAGTAATTATGATGTTGTTCAGGCCAGAATTTAGATTGACCATAAACCCAGAGTTGTTATTGCGTGGAGAGAATGATTTTTTTTTTTTCAAATATTAATTGAGGATATATTAGTAAAATTACATTAATTCCATTATTCAATCAGGAAAATTATCTTGATTCCCAATGTGAGAGGAGAGAATTAAATTCCTTTTCCAATAGGAACTTTGATTCATGATTTTGACATGGGGTTCATGTAATTAAATTTTAAAAAATTTTAGTAAACATTGGAATTTCAAATATTTGAATTAACTTTTCGTTTCCCATCTTGGAATCTTAATTAATAAACATGTCATAAGAGTATTGGGAGACAAATCTTCACATATGATGATTGGTGACTGTTAGTTGGCTCAAGCCCCCTAGCGTGATTATTATAGTTTGTTACTTGAATGCAGCTTTCTGTTAGGATTGGGGTTGTATGACAAACTTGTTGATTTTATATTCAAAGATATGTGTTAAGAGTATTTAAATATTATTGTTTTGTAATATGCTAATAGTTTAGTATCTTTTACAATATCAGTATTTTGTATCCATAGTTTGATTATGAATTATCTGTTAATAACATATTGTTGACTGTTAAAAGATTCAAATATACCCTTTCTCTACAATTTCTCATAGTAATACTATATGTTTTACACAGACATCAATATCTAGAGTAGCCAAGGGAAGTTCTCCTTGTACACATCACCACAAGTCCGCGATGAAAATACTCGAATCACGTCAGTATTTTATGTGTATTTTTATATCAAACGAAATTTAATATTAAGAACCACCTTTTATGGATAAAATATAATATATAATTGAAACACAAAAAGATTTTTAGGAATCAAAATAGAGATACCCAAAACATAACTTAAAAATATGACCTTGCAACCATCAAATTAAGTTGAAGTGCACCTTGCACCTCTCCTTATCCTATTATAACAATTTTTTAACAAAGAAACCAAAAAGGAAATGGAGATTTTGCAACAAAAAAAAATAAATAAATACTTAAAAACATTCATAAAAAAAGGTTATTAATGGTGGTTATGTGATGAGAACCTTGAGTTTCACTTAGTTTAGGATTTTCATTTTAGGATTTTACTTTATTTGAATTACTTTTTTATTTAATTTTGAATTAGTTATTTTATTTAATTTAGGATTAGTATTTCATTTAATTATGATTAGTTATATTATTTTATTTAATACTTCTCTTTTTGTTAATTTACAATTTGTTTTGTTTTAGGATTTTATTTCTTAAAGAAATCATGTTTCCTAGGAAAGTTAGAATTAGTTAGCTATAAATAAGAGATTAGTTTACAACTGTTATTATGTTTTTTAGCTTAGAAGAATTAATAAAACCCTATAGATTTGTTAGGTAATTTATCTTTGTTTTTTGACATTTCTGGGTAGCAATACTTATGATTGTTTGAGCTAGATTCAAGTTATTTTGTTAAGTTGATTCTAGATTATTTCGGGCTTTTTGAGGATTCGCTTTGGGATTTGCTTGAGTTAGAGTTAGGTGAATGCTGTTATTTAATTTTAGAGGATTAATTTGTCCAATTCTGTGGGTTGATTGATCCGAAACCTAAATTGTTTTAAGGAATAATTTTGGACAATTTAGGCTTTTTGTTGGATCTTTAAATAGGTCCTCCACATTATGCATCAGTTTTCTTTTAGGATTGTTGTTATTTATTTAATTTTTCATACCATTTATGGTAAAAACAACTCGAACTAGATCTTTATCTCACTAAACGGATGTTCCTTTTCACTAAATTACTTTGGATGGTGATAGATTTAATATTATTCGATTGTGAAATTACTTTTTACAAAATAGATGCATAATTTGATTTGATTGTGTAATCAATTTTAATAAAGAGTGAACTTGAAGGCAACTATCTTATTATATTGTTTCCACATAGTAGTATTATACTGCCTAATTATTATCCTTGATCTTATATATTCTTCATAAAACTTAACCTAGTGCGATAATGTATTGGCTTTATTAGTCCCCACACAAAGCTTAGCAACTTGTTTAGTTTACCCAATAGTTCAATTTTAGGTGCGATAATGTCATGCTGGATAAATATGAATCGAATCATTGATTCATAGATTTAGAAAAAAATAAGTAAATATTATATGATGTGATAATTCTATAGGTTAATAGGTTGTTAGTGGTATTTAATGTGTGTCTAGGTAGAATATACCTTGGTAGTATCAAGTATCAACTTAACAATTTATGAAATATGTATCATGATCAAAATCTACATGATAAATATAACTTAACTACCAATTATGATTGGTAATGCTGATTCAACAACTTATGAATATTTTATCAAAGGTAAGTATCAAAATCTATGTGATAAATACATTACGTTATCATTGCTATTTAAATTCGATTTTAATATGTGAATGTTGGGAAGTTAGAATCCGCCTTGGCAATACCACCTCATAGTTTGTGAAGATCATGATTAAAATTCATATTATTTTTCACAAATAATTCATATGGTAAATATGTTACTTAAATTCGATCATCACACATGAATAGTTAAAGATTAAAATACATTTTAATAATATTGATTCACCGATCTATGACTATGAATATGCACCATAAACATCAAAATCTATATGATAATTATAAATTACTTTACTAGTTAAGAAAAGAAAAAAGAATCTTATTAATTTAGATGGTTAATTATCATATTACAAAAGCACAAGTCCCTTATTTTTCTCAAAATTCAATTACTTTATTCACTTAAGAAAAGAATAGAGATATTTTTATTAAATTAGTAAAAACATTAATCAAGAATCAAGATATTTAATTACTTTGCTTCCGAAGATGTACATTCATATATTAAAAAAAAAAAAGAAAAAAGTTGCATTTTTTAAAATAAAAATACACAATTTTCCTTTTACTGTTATGCACTGTGACACAGTGCCGTCACTCTAAATGACCCCCTCGCGAATCTTGAAATCTTGATCTTTCCACATGACCGCTCTAAATGACCAAGCCACTACTGACCTCTCACGCCTAAACAGATCGAAGAAAAACAAATTCAAAACCAGCAGCTCTCGTCTCTCACAGCTTGCCTTTTTTTTTTTTTTTTTTTTTTTTTAAGTTATAATATAGCCCGGGGCTCTCTTTGAGTGCCAAAATCTTGAATTCTCCTTCGAAGACGACGGCGACTTATAAATGATGATGGTTAGGACGTACGGACGCTGGAACCGAGAAATCACGAGGCCGTTGACGACAGAAGAAGACGAGGTCGTTTTGGAGGAGGATCCGTACAGGGACTCTTTTTCTTCTATTTCCCAAGATACCCCTCAAGATGTCTACAATTTGCCCTTGAGTCTTCTCCTTCTCTCAAGAGAACCACAACAACAGCCAGACGATAGGACCCATTTCACGGATTCTGAAAACGGAGGTCGATTCCGGTGGCGCAGGAGTTCGGGGAGATGATGGAGCACGTAGACCAAGTGACCATTGATGGGTTGCAGAGAGGGTCTCAGGTGAGGATCAGGACGGCTAGCTTCTTGTCGGAGGCTTTTGAGGACCCGTGGGTATGCTTAATTTTCGACCAATTCTTGATGGGTTCTTGGACATTGTTTCGAATCTTGCTGGGTCTAGATGGATTGTTGGAAATTTGTGTAAAGATTTGAATTTTATTACCGGGTATTTGATTTTTCTCTTATTTAGGGTTTCGGGTTGAAGTTTGATTATTTAAATGTGTGAATTGGGATGTGGGTGTTTGATGAAATTTATAATTTTGAGGATGTTTTGGTGGGTCATGAATTGAAGTTTGGTTTTGTGGATATGCATATAGGTAGAAATGTTAGCGGAAGTTTCTTAATTGGGATGTGATGTGGTTTTTGCGGTTGAAATTAGAAATTTTGATATGGAAATGTGGTCATGATACGGAATTTACTTTAATTGTTATGTTAGTTATGGTGTAAATTTCAGTTTAGTATGTGTTGAGTTACTGTCTAGTGGTTTTCGAATTCAAGTTGATGTATTAGTTTTATGAACTAGAAGTGTGCATAGTTTGGCATAAAAATGGAATTTTAATTTTGTGAATAAAAGAGTATCAATGATAACTTGAGGATCAGTTTAGTTTTCTACATTATTTTTCTTTTGAATGTTTTTAGCAGAAGCTATCTCAGTTTATAAAGTTTAATTTATAGGAGAACCTGCAATCTTGTGCTGTTGCTAGAAGCCTAGATCAGATCGTTAATAAAGTTTCTCTTGATGATATATGTTGTGGGCTAAGCTAACGAAGCATAAACGCACCTTCTAAATGTTGTTTATTTTAGTGTGTGAAAAAATGAAATTAAAAATGCTCATAAAACTAAATAATATTTAAAAGGAAAAAAGAAAGCAGTTTCGTTTGTCTATAATCATCCTTTTTTTCGGAGGTGGGGGTGGTTTGGAAATATTTGATTGGGTGTTAAACATTTGAATGGCATGCTGCAGAATTTATGAGGATGAATGTCAAAATATAATTGATTCTCATTTTTAGACAAGTTTTCAGAGAATGTTTATTGTTGCTAAATTTATGAGGACGAATGTCAGAATTTGTGCTAGGATGTATAGTACCGTATTAACTTCTAATACATGTTTCCAGAATGGCAAAGAGCCAAAGACGATAATTGATGCTATAATTGGCCTCAACATTGATGACTCACCCAACAATCTAGCTGCTGCAGCGCTTTTATAGAGTTTTATGGACAACTCGTTGATGGTTTCCAGAGGAGGAGAGATTAAAATGGATTGCTCTGTGTATTTAGCTAAATCATAGGCAACTATATATCTTCTGCAAACTTAAATCATATGTAATAATATCTTTTGACACGACACAGTTTGTGTTTTGATTATGGCCAGCTATTCTTTCCTAACTTGTGAAATAATTAATTCAGTAGCTTAATTATTTGTTGGAAGATTGTTTGTTGTAAACAACTTAATTCATTTTTTCGCATGGTAACTTAATTCACTTTCAGTGGGGTATATGTCTCATGATAGCTTCTTGCAGAGAGCTACTGAAGAGGGTGCAGACTTCATAGAAACAGATATTCTGTCTTCCAAAGATGGTGTTCTTATCTGTTTCCATGATGTTACTTTGGATCACACAACTGATGTGGTGGAGCACAAGGAGTTTGCAAACCGTAAAAGGACCTATGAGGTTCTAGGGGCCAACATGACTGGCTTTTTTACTGGTATGAATACAATACTGCTTCCACGTTCCTCTAACTTAGCTTTATAGCTCCACTGCAAATAATCAAGTTGTGCTGCTGGGTATTTTGACTAGTCTTAATGCATAAGCACTGTACAGAATCTGAAGCTTACTCTGCACATGTGTACTAAATTGTCATTATTATTTTTCTTTCCGATTGAACTTAATCATAAGTTTTCCATGGTTTAGAGTTCTAACTGTACATTGGACTATTTTAATGGGGTGCAGTTGATTTTACTCCAAAGGAATTAAAAAAATTATGGGTGAAGCAGAGGTACAAGTTTCGGGATCAACAATATAATGGTAAGCTCCTCTTTCATTTACATTTATATGAGTTTCTTCAAATTAAAACTAGAATATTTAAGTTGCTTAAGTCAATATTATTTTTTGATTTATTCATATACATGTTTAATTTTCCTGTATATCACAATGAGTATAAATCAACTTGTATTGTCGTCGAAGATGTACGTGGTTGTGCTTGGAGCAATCATTGCCCATGCTTACAGCATGTTCACAAATCCAATGAACTGTAGTCTAATTTAGATGATGACTGCATCACTAAAGATGAGGTAGACATAACTATCTAAATACTTTCTTTTAAAAACCTAATTACCAGAAGCAAAGTGACGTGTCTCTGGTCTCTCTTCCTCATTTTGAAAATCATTTAAAACTTTATCATGCATTTGGTTGTCTTAATATAATCATGGTATCTTTGTTGTTCACAAAGAACTGGTATATTTTGGTTGATTTTTAGTAAATGTTCTGTTCAAGACAGAACTTGGAGAGATTTTTATGACAAAATCTAAGTAAAAGGTCTATAATTGTTGTAGATAGAGATTTGATTGATGCATTTTGTATTTACCAAAATTCAAGTCCTGGCAAGGTCAAGTCTTCTCTAAACCCTGTTACTGCGGTACTGTATACCTTTTGGCCTCAATTATTATGTGTCTTATCTACTTCACTAATCACTACTACTTTTTTTGAGTATTTTTCTCAACGCCCAGTTGTCAACTAATTAGTAATTTCAAAAAAAAAAAAAAAGGGGGGGATTAGTTGTTTCCCATAGATTTTTAATTTTGAGAGGGTTCATTATTCATGACCTTTTCTTAACCCATCAGCACTGCGGTCTGGATCTGTCTCTCCACAATAGCTTTTCATCCAATACAACAATTTGTGATCTATATTAATAATGTATTAAATAATTGATGTATTTTGAGTCTGTAATTTCATTATATTCTATGATCTCTCTATTGAAGCTGAGAAGGCTCTTAACCAACAACTGTATTGTATCTATGACTGTTAGAGATATAATAACATTCTCTTTTGTTCTGTTTTCTAACATTTTAAGCTCTTCTAGATAACAGAGAAGACATATTTTGGCCTTTTGGGCAGCAATGATAATAATTAACTGTATTTTCTCTGTGAAATATTCCACAGGAAAATTTCCTATTATTACTTTTGAAGAGTTCATTTCAATTGCACTAGACGCATCAAGAATTGTTGGGATATACCTGGAGATTGAGAATCCAGTATTCATCAATCAGCATGTGAGTAATTTCCTCCTTTAAGCTGTCTCAGGAAATGGTTTCTAAGGCAAAATTATGATTGCTTTGTAACAGATAGATTATGAATGGCGCATATTTCTCTTTTCTTTTGAATGTGGGGCATGCAGATGAGATTGCCATTGATATTTCACTAGCACCTAACTCTTGTGCATTGTGGTCTTAATGGAAATTACGATTGAAGAAAGAATTATTTCATTCTTACTTGAATTAGATTCATGACAATAATTAGGGGGATAGTGACATTGTTTGAAAACCAAGGACAAGTTATTGCAGTACTTACTAAAAAGGTTACCGTTTCTTGCTTCTTTTAATTTTCTTTGGAAAACCTCATGAAGGAATAGGAAAGTGTGGAAGTGTTTGGACAGATGTGGTATAGGGTCTGATTATATTTTCTGCTTAGTTATTTGAGAGGTTATTCTCCTGACTTATTTATTAAAAGATTATCATGGCAACATTTGTACTTATCTGTAAGTGAAATTATTGACAGGTAAAATGGTCAGATGGCAAGAAATTTGAGGACAAGTTTGTGGAGACACTTAACAAGTATGGGTACGGAGGCACATATATGTCAAAAGATTGGTTGAAACAACCTGTATTTATACAATCCTTTGCACCAACTTCACTTGTGTATATTGATGACAGACTCACCCAAAATCTTCTTAATTGATGATATCACCATTCCAACCCAAGACACTAATCAGGTTTGTGTTTTTCACACTGCAGCCTCACTATAGACTTCTTCCTCAGTTTACCAATAACGTTCTTGTGCATAATTTAATTTAAGACAGTCCTAGTATATATAATTTAAGATATCTGATGGAATTTCGTTGATTTGCAGTCGTGTTGGGAAATTACTTCAGATGCTTATCTCGACTACATTAATGACTACATGGTAGGCATTGGACCTTGGAAGGATACAGTAGTTCCTGTTGTAAATAATTATCTGCAGACACCTACAGATCTTGTTGCCAGAGCCCATACCCATGACTTACAGGTACACTTCTTTATCTAATCCTCATCCTATTGATACAAGTAATATGTTCAGATGTTTAAGTCATTTCAAAATTAGACTGCTAAATTGTGACTGTCTCTAGGTTTTCACCTGGCAAATTTTAAGTTTCCTGCCTCTAGGGAGTGAATGCTTTTAACACACTCAAAACATTTGTAGCTTGCCAAAGAAGCCAGCTATGGTAAGAGTCAGTGTATTAGAATGTTGGAAAACATTCAGGCCGAGTTCAGTCTTGACATTTTTACGTTTTTATTTTATACAAAATCATGAGGCAAGCAATATAAAATGACTCATCTTTTATCAAAGTCATTATATTTCTCATTAAAATTTCATAGACGAGTATTGCTCTTCAAATCTTCCTTTGCTTGAGTTAATACATCCTTTTTCTTATTCAAAACAAATAAATTTATGTGCACTTCCACTTCATATTAAATTTTGATCTTCATGTTTTAGCCTTTGCTGATTGTTAATTTGTTATAACATTTCCTTTTCTTTTATTCAGATACTGCTGGTACAGTGAGGAAGACTGGAGGTATCTTCACGGAAAATCTAGGAGAATTAGGAGGGCTTGATGCAGTCTTTGAGGTAATCATGAACTGTTATTTTGTTATGGAGGTGTGAGCCTGTATGTTTGTTTAGTTTGATAGTCTGTTTTAATGTTTTTATTAGATGTGAATTGTTTAGCTTTTAATGATGGAAAAAAATAAATAAATAAAATAAAATAAAAAGAAAAGGGTCAGAATGCTTCGGATTAGGAAAATTTTTTTTTTTTCTTATTAGTGCAAATTGGAAATTTCTTTTAATTAACAAGTGCATTGAAAATGGGAGAAAGTACAGACATCTATTATATTGACAAGGTTTACTTTGCAAACTTACTTCCCTTATCTTGTCTATGCAGTCATCAGAGGTGGTGCTCAAATTTATATTAATTGTAACAAAACATTTAGATCTGTTGTTGGTTCCTTTTAGTTCTTCAATAAATTAATTGGGATATGTCATGCTATAGCAACATTGTGAATAGTCATGAGACTTATGACTTTAGTCTGTTTAAATACATTCTTTTTTATGTTTGGCCATGTCAGCCCCCAAATAAATGGCACTATAGTTTATTTTGTGTTTATTATTGTTGATGATGTGTCACTATTTTGTGTGTAATTTACATGTAAAGACAATAGATTTTGAAATTTTGTTGATTTTTGCCCTTGATTATCAATTACCACTCAATAATTTGTTGTTATTCCCCTTTCTTTTCAATTTCTATTTGTTTGCTTTTTAATGGAATATTGTCATTTGAAGAAGAAATTCCACTAAATGCATGAATAATAATGTTGATACAGGGTTGGGTAAAACGTTCTATTTAGGATACAAATCATGACCTGGATCTGCAGAACTTCCTATTGTTGTTAACAAATCATGGAAACTGCTACTTTCCTTAGTAACGATAATTAGGTAAAAATTCTATCCCTACCATTTCTGTCTGCAAAGCTCAAAACAGCCTGAGCTATTAAATTTTTAACTTTTAACTTCTTCTCTTATATAGAGTCATTTGCTTGGAATGAAAGGGAACTTGAATTCTCATGGATCTCGGCTATCTTTTATCAAAGTCATCATATTTCTCATGAAGATTTTGTCAGGTAATCATTGATGCAAGGGATAGCTTTTCATTTGTATTTTTTGTATTTCTCGTCTTTCGTTCTTTACTCTTGCATGTATCTGAAAAATTGTTTAATGACTTCAATTTGTAGAACTTTATTTACTTAGAAGTTTTGCCACCTCCTCTGATGGGACTGGTCACATATCTGAATTGGCTTTACTTACAGATAGTAGAGGTACTCACTTTATATCACTTTATTATTTGTGACATCCTAATCTCTTTGTTGTCTTCTAACTTATTGTATTTCTCCTTAAATCTATAGGGGGCAACAATGAGGTAATAATCGTTAGTTCTTCTGAAAATTGCTCTAGCACCAGGTTGGCTTCCCCCTTTGAAAAGAGCTTTAATGCATCTTCGAATAGTTTGTGGTTGCCCTTTGACCAATTAGGTCATTCTAATTCCAATTCTAAAACTATTTCGACATCTATGAATGACAATTGCTTGCTTAAGATGAGATCTTGTTCCTCTGTCTGGTTCGTGTAGTGGGACACTAAGGAGTTTTAGTGGTGGAACACCTGTAAGTGGTAATGGTTTGAGGATGAACCTTGGTCTTGTAGGGATTCCAAATAGTAGAAAAGATGACAAGTATGAGCTTTCCGATGAGCATTTCATGTGTTATGAATTTGCTTTGAGTAGAGGTCAAGTTGACATTTCATAGTATTTTTGTTTTGTTTCAAATTCATTACTAGGTTGTGTTAGTGTGTCCAATAAAGAAATCTACGTGTATTGTAATTGGTTGTTTTGACTAGAAGGTAGCCATGAAAGTCTAAACATGGTTGGAGGTTTTCAAGGGCTTAAATCTTGGTCAGGAGAGTGGAGAGACATTAAGCATGTATAGTTGTGGATTATTAGTGGAGACTTCCCGTGTGAGTAATTTGAGCCATTAACGTTTTTGTTGCTGAGGGATGTTTTCTTCTAATTCTTAAATACTCTTCGTTAATTCTTGAATTGATTAGATTGACCTCTATAGGTTTTGTATTGAAAGGAAATAGCATGTCTTGCATTAAATAAGCCGTTTGCTTTGAATGAAAAGTTTGACAACTTTTGAGAAATGATACTAGGCTTTGTGTGCTTAAACTAGTAAAAGGCCAAACACTTTTCCTTACCTTTATTGTGTGTGCGCCAATAGCCAATTTGAAGCCAAACATATGATTAGCCTAAATATTTTTGTTCTTACCCTACATAAATCCATGTCCAAACCCGAAATAACTAAGCTTTATCCTTAGAGCTTAGATTCACATGTGAGACTAAGATTTAGGCAAAAGAAGGTGGGGATTGAAAAAAAAAATTATATTTGATGAAGTGAAGTCGTGGTGAATATAAAAAAAAGGGAAAAAAAATGTTATGTATGCTTACAAACCATTATCAAAGAAAAAATTCTTACATATGTAAGCATAAGCATGAATTGAAAAAAAAAAAAAGAAATTGAAATGAAAAAGAGAAGAAAATGAAAAGGAAAAGAAAAGAAAGCGAAAAGAAAAATGCAAAAAAAAAAGTTGAAAAAGAAGAAAAAAGAAGAAGCTCAGGAGGGCGAAAAAGTCAATAGAAGTTCAGTGCCTAAATAATTAATTTCTTAGAACTCATATTGTGATTCTAAGTTCATTTGATCACTACTTTATCTTTTTTTTTTTTAGCCATTCACCCATTGACCCCGTTACAACCTAAGGAAAAGACCTAGTTGATCTTTTGAGAAGTTGAACTATTTTGTTGGAGTAAACAATGTTTGACATGTTATTGATATCCGATTCCTTCCATGAGGTCGTTTGAATGCATATTAGCGGTTTTTCATTATTTATTCACATGCGTTGTAAAATATTTGTGATCTTCTTGTACATAATTTCCACCTCGCATGTGTTGTAACAGTATTGAACCTAAGTTCTGAGAGAATGAAATGAGTGAAACCTTGTAAGAATTAGAGTCGAGGCGAAATAAATCCACAATGTGCATGTATGATGTTTTCAAAGCTTGAATGTTGGGTGATAAGTTGGAGAAAATTGAGAATTGTGTAAGGATCATTAGTGACTTATTTTTAGTCGAAACACAAGATTGTGAGCATGATGATTTTCTTGAGGATACATTGGATCGCTTATTAGTGAGTTTGAACAAAACGTACCGTTTGTGGGTAACGTAAAAATTGCATCAATAAGTGTAAGAAGTGGAAGGTAGGCGAGTTCTAGGTGGGTATTCAAGAAAAGGGATTTTGGTGTAAGAATTGCATCAATGGGTGTAATGTGATTGAAAATCTAAAGTTTGCTTTCAAGCATCCATGACAAAACACAAAACACACACTCTCAGTCTCTCTTTCTCTCTTTCTCTCTGTTTCAACACTTGGCTAGAAGAACAAAACAAATTCCCTCCCTAAACCAACCCATAAACACCTAAGAATAGCGTTTTGATTTCAAAAAGATAAAAATGCCCCTCTCTATCTCTGACAAAGAGCTATTGCACCTCTCCGACGACTTCTCTTCGGTGGCAACCATGGCTGATGCCTTCATCAGAGACCTGCAGAGCCAGCCCCACACTGTTCAGGCTTGTGTCGAAGCAGCCTCTATCACGGTTGAGCAGACCCGCACTTCTCTTGAGTAGAAGTACATATCCTTATTTGAAGACTGCTCGAAGCTGGAGTCGCAACATGCGCTGCTCTAGAATTCTCTCGATTAGCGTACATTGGAGCTAGCACAAGTCCAGGCCGAGAAGCACCAGCTCCATCTCCAATCGGTACTCGTTTTAACCTCGTACTCCTATTTAGGGTTTAGGGTTTTGGTTTTCATTTTCAACATGTTTTGTATATATATATGTAATAGTGATCATGTTGACACTTGAATTTCATCTTCTTGGATAATATGTTATGATTGTGTGTATGGTTGTTAAGTTTGTTTTTAAAGAACTGAAGTTGATTTTATTGCAGCTGGCTAAAATATATGCAAAATACCAAGAGGTTGTTGATGCTGCTACATGAACAGTTGGGAAGAAAGGAATCTGAAGCAGTATTGCAGTGGGTATGTTTGCTGTACTTTTAGTCGCACCTAATTTTCAGGCAATTGTTATTTTTACGGATTCCATATAATTGTAAATATTGATGTTTTTGGTTACTTTACTGTGATATTCATGGAATAGCAGTATTTTGTTGTCACTTGTCGCAATGTGATAATATAGAGATGGCTAGTAGAAAGGAGGGATATAGATTATTTTCTCAGCGGTTATGGAATGGGACATTGTGGCACTTTCGTTGCTGTATCTTGTTGATCATAAACATCCTAGATTCTAACATAACATCATTAATTTGCAAACGTGGCCATTTTGGGCAAGTTTCTTGTTCAATAGTTTTGTTGTTTTGTGTGGCATGAATTATGTTTTTTTACATTTAAGAGGCTGTTCCTTTTTGATCTTTTCCTCCATGCTTTTGGATCAAATGTTTCCTTTTGGATCTTCCTGTTTCTTGTTTAGGGTAACTTCGACATTCTTTTATCTTTGATTTGAAAGCTTTAGCAATTATTCTCATGGTTCCTCTAGATGATTAGTATTTATGTTTGGAAATATTTATTAAAGTTTTTTAATGCTAAAAATTGATTGTCTCTTTTATGAAATTTATGGGCATGCAAGTTCTTTGCGATAGGAACCTAAATTAGTTGGATGCTTTTGTAGGTCCTTTATAAATTAGAAGAGAAAGTCGGTGTCATTTTGGATGAAAGAGGTAATACCAAAAACTTATTAATATTAAGAAAGAGGTTGATAAATTCAGTACATAGTGATTAATTTGTTGCTACATTGCCTTGTAATTTTTAAATGTGTTATAGCATGAGTGGGGAAGTTCGTTTTCAGGTTGTAATTTCAGAGCAAAAAAGTTAAATTTATTATCACATGCCAAAAGCCATGCCTTATGCAACTTAAAACTCGTTATGTTATTTTAAATTCTGCATCTGAGATTGCTTGCGAGTGTTGTGTCATAGAGACAATAAAATAACTTTTTCTTTCTAAGGGATAATCTTGGAGAGAGGATTTTCTTGATTATTTGTGTCTTGTGGTGCTTAAACTAAATATCTTGCTAGTTTAGATGTAACATGCTTCAGTTAATTGGGGGTTCATTAGCTGCACGTTCCACTGGAATTACTGTAGAATTTTGAAATTTATGCAATGCTGCTACTGTATTATTGGCATATGTGCAATTGATCTAATGATTAGTTTCTCGCAAAATAACCAGGAGTTTAGGCAAGTTTTAATAATATTGGTCAGCTACCACTAATTCTGTGAAGGAATTCTCTATGGCTCAAATGATGAAGAATGAGTGTTTGCAAAAACTATGTGTGATTAAATTATCTGAAGTCTATTAGAATGTGTTTTATTCTATAATGTTCGTAAACTTGAGCATCAAAAGCATAAGCATAAGCATATATTATAGATTTAACGAATTTAGTTTTACCATGGTCAAGTTTTTGCTTGAGGACCTTAGGTTGTCTTTGTTTATTTTGTTTGACAATTAAAATTTGGTGCACTAATAGAAATTTTGTTCATGCAGCGGAATATGAAAGGATGGTTGAGGCATACTCTCTGATCAACCAAAAATTGTAGAACTCTATCTTTGAACAATCAAATTTACAGAAAACCATTAAGGAATTAAAGGTTTTAAATACGTTACTCAAATCTTTTTTATTTTGTTTCAGTTAGGTCGTTTTTGTCTCCTATGGTGCTAATTCATTTTTGTTCTAGATTGACTTGAGGAGGTATGAACGTGATTACAATCTGGCTTAGAAGGAGATTACTGACCTTCAGAAACAGGTATATGAATTGCACCCTTGGGTTGGATAATCATTGATGTAAGGGATAGCTTTTCATTTGTATTTTTTGTAATTCTCGTCTTTCATTCTTCATTCTCGCTTGCATCTGAATAATTGTTTAATGACTTCTATTTGTAGAACTTTATTTACTTAGAAGTTCTGCCACCTCCCCTGATTGGATTGGTCACATATCTGAATTGGCTTTATTTATAGACAATAAAGGTACTCAGTAATTCTTATATCATTTATTATTTATGGCATCCTTCTCTCTTTTTTGTTTTCTAACTTGTTGTATTTATCCTTAAATCTGCAGTGGGCAACAATGAGGTGACAGCCATTAGTTTTTTTGAAAAATACTTTGGCATCAGGTCAGCTTCTGCCTCTAAAAAGAGCTTCAATGCAACTTAGAGCAGTTTGTGGTTGCCCTTTGACCAATTGGGTCATTTGATTCCAGTTCCGGAAATCCTCCTCTGAAAAGAGCTTCAATGCAACTTAGAGCTGTTTGTGGTTGCCCTTTGACCAATTGGGTCATTTGATTCCAGTTCTGGAAATACTTTGACATCCATGAATGACAATTGCTTGCTTAAGATGAGATCCCCATTCGTCCTTGTCATGGTTCGTGTAGTTGGACACTGTGGAGTTTTAGTGGTGGAACACCTATAAGTGGTTCGAGGATGAAGCTTGGTCTTGTAGAGATTCCAAATAGTAGAAAAGATGACAAGTATGAGCTCTTAGAGGATAGTGAAGATCCGTATGCATTTGATGAAAATGTTTTTGAACTTTCAAAATGGGATTTACTATCTGCGAAATAAAAGAAATCTCAAACTATGAAAAGTAGGCAGTGAATGGAGGTGTTGAAGAAGAACACCCTTACGAAACGGTGATGAGCCAAGATACAACTAATAGGGAAAATTGCCATCAGCTGTTTAGTAATGGTGGAAATTGTGAAAGATCATATAATGGGAAACACCATTGTTCTCATGAAAGCATTTGCTCATGTGCCTTTGACGAAGAAAAGTTCACTCTTCTAGTTGACTACCTTCTTGCAGATGTCAAGGGATTTCTAATATATAAAATTTGTATATATGTCTTACATATGTATTTTTAGTTTGAGTGGTACAATCATTTAAACAACATGACCTGCTATGACTAAGTTCTTTCTATTTCCATTTGAGCTTATCAGTTGCCTAGATTAGGTTGATTAATGAGTGGGTTTTAACCTCTGGGAAGGTTCTAAGGAATTTAACAAATGACAACCCTGCTAGCACATTGCTGCATGTGGAGGCTGGAGACCGTGTCTTTGTTAATAGCCAACCACTTCCCTTGTTCAGCTCATCTTTGTCTCATCTTAGAGAGAGTTTTGATGTTGAACATCAGAACAATAGACATTTGACTGATCAGGAATTAGATTTCCTGGTTGCTATATGGAGCCTTCTCATGAAGTTGGTAGAGAAGGATGGATATAACAGGTAAATTTCGCTTATATTTATCCTCTTGCCTGTATATGTAGATTGCATGAAGCTGTTGGTACATGGTGTGACAAATTTGTTAGTTCTATCTGAACTGAATTTGTTTTCTTATAGCTTTACGTCGGTCTTTATTTTCACTAGTACTATTTATCTTAAATCTTGAGATCCTAAAGCTTGATTATGAAGTGTCTGCAACATTTCCAAAATCTGAATTTTTTTTCCCTTCTAGGCAATTAAGGCCAAAACCTTGAGTTAATTCATTCCCTTTTATATAAGCTATAAGATCTTTGTACATCTCCACTATTCAATCTAAATTTAAATGTTACCTGGGAATTATGAAAATTTTGAGTTTTGGTTTTGCAAATATGAAGGGATGAAATTTGCCATTTTCCCAACATAATTAAGCATTGCTATCTAGGTTTGCATCCATAGTACTGGCTGGGTCCTTTTTTTTTTTTGATTTATTATTATTATTATTATTATTATTTTTTAATAATGGACTTATTCCTCAGCTGATATGTTACTAATGATTTGATCTGTAAGTTGCTATTCTGGTAGTTAGGATCACGGTTATCTGATCAGAATAAACTATTTGAACCTATGATGCCTCCCAAAAAAATGTTTTATTCTTAGTATGTGATATATAAATATTATGTTGCTTGTTTACTAAAAGCATATAGTATGGTCACTGCAGATCACAACTGCAAGCAGCAACAGTACCATTACCTAATTCAGATGGCTTAGAAGAAGAGAGTCATGGGAATGTAATTACACTGCTCTGTTCCATTTTGCTTGCTAATTGAGGGGCTAGTGATTCTGCCAGAGAAAGGAATGTAGTGACTTGGGTGGGTGAATTGTTCCTCTCATGTTATTGGGCCCTATCTATAAAATGCTTTTGTGTGATGGCTAACATATCTGCAGATAGACTTCTATCATTACTAACATTGCTTATAATCTGCATTGTATTGATTCTACAGAATGATGAGGAAGCATTGCTGGAAGGGAGGAAAGAAGCAGAGAAGATGATAGCAGAAGCTTATGTGGCCCTACTTTTGGCGTTCCTTTCAACTGAAAGGCTTACTTTCTTCCTGTGTCAGCTGACTATTTATGTTGGATTTTCAGATGTTCATTTTTTGAAGGACTTATGTTTTATTTGTTGTCAATAGTACAAGTATACGTGTTGCAATTGCTGAATGTCTCCCAGACCGCAACATTGCAATTTTGGTACCTGTGCTGGAGAGATTTGTGGTATGTACTTATTCTCCCTTCACTACCCCTCTTCTCTCTATTGTTGTCTAGTTCAGCCCATTATGAGCCCTCACTATCATTTGTTCTTGTAATGAATACACCTCTTGCTGTCTAGTTTCAAAATTGAGGATAATGTTTAGATTAGGTTTGGGGGTAGAATATGTGTGTGTGCTTATTTTTTATTTTTTATTTTTTTTAATAAAATAAATGAAAAAATAAAAAATTTCAACAATTTTTTTTTTTTTGGGAGAAAAATCTGACAGTAGAGATTAGCTACTGTTTTGGTTAATTTAAGACCTTTTTGCAACTTGATTTTTGAAACAAATTGCAGTTAGGATTAATTCATGTTTGGTGTTTGTCATTCCTACTCAAACTATAAAAACACTTCTAACACTTCTCTTATGATCTCAAACCTCTTCCTTTACTCGACAAGACCCAACTCGAATTCCCTCTAACGAATCCAGTGGTCCAACCAAGCATTCCACGAGACCCTTCCGAAGTCTAATTAACAAGACCTAGAAGGATATCATAGAGTGAATCCGTGACTACAAGTAATTTTACTAAACATGTGAATTGTAAATTTTAAAATCTTGTAATCAATTTCAAGACAATTTCTCAAAATATAATCAACAGTATCTCAAATATTCAAGTATTTAAGACATTAAAGTTCTACAAAGTTTGCTTATGATTTTAAAATGTGCACAAACACTTGTTTAATAACAAAGTCACAATATTTACAAAGAAACTATGTTACTTCATCGATCGTCTGACCCACCTAATCTGTTCGAGGCGAACTGGTACCCTGATCTCTTACTCCTACATCTGAGAGGTTTTTGTAACATAAAACCAAAAACATTATAAACTACAAAGCTCAGTGAGTGCATAAGTATTCTTATTTAAATTTATTTTTTACAAAAATTTACCTCCTGAAAAACATTTTCTTCAAAACATTTTCTTTAAAACAATTTATTTCTAAAATCTTGGGTGTTATAAATTCACTTTAAAGTTCCAAAAATTTTTATAAAGTGCTAAAACATTTTCATAGTTTTCTAAAATATTTTAATAAAACGTTTTTCTTTCTAAAATTCGTTTTCAATTGTATGTTTTTCTTTCTAAAAACTGCACTAATGAGAACCCAAGGGAAGCTACAACCACATGAGCGGCCAGACTAGCTTCACTCAGTGTAAGGGGTTATGTGGCGTAAAAGTTAGTAGCATCGCACACCGTGACAAATTTACAAAGACATCCCGCTACTATGTGGTGAAACTACCATTGCACATCGTATAACCAGTAGTACCTCACAAGTGTAGAAGGTGACACGACAGACATAACAAACTCGATCCCCCCGATGTTAATAGGACTAACCCTCCCAACATTTGCCATATACTGTAGGGTATACTGGTCGGGTCTAAAGCTACAATATCTATCTATCTATAAACTTGGATCGTTCCATTAGTCTTTAAAAATCTTTTCTTTTTTAATTTAATAATAAATTATAATTAATATTACTGAAAAATGAAAATAAAAAATTATATGCCAACCCCACCAAACATTCAGATTCTAGAAGCTCCATCCTCGTCATCCCCACCATCCATTCTAAAATCATTCCGGTCATCAATCATAAACCATATTGTCATCCCCATCATCAATTCATCTTCATCACCATTACCATCCCTACCATCTGCCACACCAGTCTTCGTCATTATCATCACATTAGCACCATCGTCAAATATCTTATCTTCATCATCTTCATTCATTCACGATGGGTGGAGGAAGTTGTTGGAGGAGATCCTATGTTGATCTCCTCTACTGGAGGAGATTTAATCATTGAAAATTAGATTTTTTTTCCTACTAATCTCAAAATCAAGTCAAATAAGAGACAGAAAGAAGGAGAGCATGGGAGAGAGTGTGAAATTTGAAAGAGAGACAAAATTAATTACTTTGATATAAACTAAATTAATTTTCAAACCTATGTCTAGATCTTGATGTTTGCATTGTCTAGATTGGACCATAGCATTCAACTAAAAATAAACATGTACATATTATGTATATGTTTTGCAATTGAACTAAATGATCCTTCATCAATAATAAAAATTATTTCTTCTCTTTTGGTATCCATATTTACCAACAAAGAGTTTGTCTTTGACGATAATGAATTCCAATGAAAAACCATTCAAAGAAATGAAAGCTGGCACAATTTTCTATCCATATGTAGTTGGAGATTGCTTGTGGATGTAATGTTGAGTATTTATTATACAATTTATCATGATTGTGATTTTTTTTTTTTTTGACAAAATCACTCAAAAATAGTTATAACAATGGAGCAAACTGGGGATAGATATAATCTCTATCTCGTATGCCCATTCCCATAGCCATTTGAAATATATATCTCATATCTAGCCATCCATCCATGTGTTCAATAAAATATGTTATTTTTTTAAATATTTTACAATTTTGTTTGTATATAAGCAAATTATTTAAGAAATTTTTATAAATTAGTACATGCCATTATATGTTGTACCTATGAAAACCAAATTGATTGAAAGATCAAAATAAAGAATTAACCGAAAAACCGTTTTCTATTGGTGATCAATATTAATTTATTGGGCTTGGTGTATCTTATCTATAGTATGTAAGATATGGTAGGGTAATGAGTTATTTCATTAGGTGTGGGCCTTGTTCTCAATCCTATTAGGACTATGTATTCTTTGATGACATAGTATTGGATTATGAATCCTATTAGGACTGTGTCTCCTTAAAGTATAGGATTCTGAATCATTTATGGGTTAAGATTTAGCTACCATTGTTATAAATAGGGGGTCTCTACTCTCACTCACACATATTTAGAAACATATCTCCACATTGGACAATCTGTAAAAGTATGAGTAAAGAGTAGAGGATCTCTTATACTAACTCTTAGCTAACTCATGAATTTAGGTTTATGAATTTATTATTGTTGTCAATTTTTGTATTTACGAAATTAGATGCATTGAGGTACTTTTATTCATACTTATGTATTCAATATCAATTTTTCCTATCACTACAAGAAAAGTAACTTTTATAAGCTCAAAATTATGTCACAAAACCACTTTTATGACATATATTTGTGAAAATGTCCTTATGAAGATGCAGTACAAGGCTTATAACTTATTGCTGCATTTCATTAAATCTCGCAAATAATTATATTTACAGGAGATAAAAAATGTGGTATAAAACTTAGTTTATGACAATAAGAAATTGCTATATAAAATATATTTTGATGCAGCCAAAAAATATTGTATAAGACTTGTTTTTGTTGTACTAAAAATCATATAAAATATGTGTTTGGGGCAATTATAAATTGTTGTATGAGACTGCAAGTTCACAAAGAAGAGTTCCCAAAAAACAAGAAAAGAAAAAAAGATGCAAACAATCAAAATAACCAACTCAAGTATGAAAGCAATGGAAATAAGCAAAGTAATTTAATTGGTACAAGTTATGTATCAAGTGACTACCACAACAACTATAAGTACACAACCAAAAAATTGAAATTAAGTACTCAATCAATTAACGATTGTATAGTTAGATACTTACTTCTCCTTGATGATCTGTAGGTAATGGTGGCAAAATGCAGGTCTGGACCCGCACCAGGCCCAAACCCGCATTGGACCCTCATTTTTATTTGAGGGTCCAGACCCTACCCATACCCTCAAATTTATTTGAGGGTCTGGCCCAAATCCTACCCGCACATTTTGCGGGTCTGTTCAGACCCGCGTCAGACCCGGATTGACCGGGGTCAGATCCGGGTTGACCGGATCATGTCCAAAATTGACCGGGTTAACCCAATCAAAATTCGAGTTGACCCGAATTTAAAAAAAAAAAATTTTTTTTTTTCATAAATTCCCTATGGAGCAACAAATTCAATGGATCAAAAATTTTAACCTGATTTAAAAAAAAAAAAAAAAAACAATATCAAATTTTTCTTCTAAAATAAATTAAACTAATTTCACGTCACATAATTCATTCCACAATCATTCTTACCAATTTTGAAAAAAAAATATGCCACACTCAAAATTAAACAAAAAATAACATTAAAAGTTAAAATTTATCCTTAATTTACATCCCAAAAGTAACAAAAAAAATTATGAATACAAATATAAGAAATAAAATCAAGATGTTGATGGCTCTTCTTCATCTTGTTTATGACATATTTCTTCTTCTGGAACGCCACCTAATAGAACAAATCAAGTGAAAAATTAAAGATTAAGTTATAAATTACAAATAATATACATAATATAATCAAATTTATTACTACTTTCATACCTCGAAGTGGAGCCCATATCCAATTTTGTGCACACATTAATGCTTCTAATGTGTCCAGATACAATCTTCTACGATGTGGACTCAAAAATCTACCCCCAGCACTAAAAGCGGACTCAGAAGCTACAATAGATACATGAATGACTATGATGTCTTTGGCAATTCTAGCCATAATCGGATATTTTCCTTTGTTTCCTTTCCACCATGCCAAAATATCAAAGTTGGGAGAATTATCTTCAACTTTTTCATCTAAATATTTCTCCAACTCCGATTTGTTCAAGCCTATAGCTTCTTCACAATCACGCTTATATTGTTCAAATTCAGCCTCATCCTCATCCCCACCTCCAAGGACATTAATGGAATGAACAGTAGAAGAATCGCCAACTTGTTCAACCGAAGTTGCATCCACATATTTCTCCTCATACTCTTTTATCAATGCCTTCAGAAGTTCAAGCACATTTTCTTGTTGGCGATTTGCATCGAGGCCATACAACTTTTGAAAATGAAAACCAATTCGCAACATCTTAGACCTAGGATCTAAGAATGCCGCAACAGCCATTATACTAGGTATATCACTCCAATACTTTTCAAATTTGGCAATCATTCTCCTTGCCATTGTTTGTATTGAAATATGAGGAGAAGTAAACCAACTATTCATTGTTTTCTTCATTTTGTATATCATTGGAAACACTAGATTAGCTGTGAGGTATTTGGTACCTAAAAAGTTGAAAAATAATTAATTAAAAGCAATAAGTATTAAAATATTAATTATTCATTTGGGAAAAAAAAAAATACCTGAAAAATGTTCTGTTAATTTGTAAAAGAGTTGCAAATGCTCCACCATCATCATTGCTAATTCCCACTCTAAGTCATCCGGCAAACACTTATATTGTGGCTCACGTTGTTGGATGCAAATAAAAACATCCTTATACATCAAAGCCACTGAAAGCATGAAATAGGTGGAATTCCATCGAGTAGGACAATCAAGTTTTTTTTCATACTTGATTTTCAATTGATTTGTTGCAAATTCAAATGCTTCAATTCTCTTAGGTGATGCTGTCCAAAAGCAAACACTATCTCTAATCTTCTCAATGCCATTTGCAATCACTTGCAACCCATCTCTCACCACCAAATTCAAAATATGCGCACAACATCGCATATGAAACAACTTTCCACCCAATAATAATCCATCAGAAAACTTATGCTTGATTCTATCAATCATGGAATCATTAGTAGAACAATTATCTACAGTAATTGCAGATAATTTTCTATCTACATTCCAATCAAGCAAACACTTCATCAGTTCATCACCAAGTGACTCAGCATTATGTGGACTCAATACACGGATAAATCTCATAATTCGACTATATAACACCCATGATTTGTCAATAAAATGCATAGTCACAACCATATATCCCATTTTTGTGTTTGACGTCCACATATCTATAGTAATTGCAACTCTACCATCCAACACTTCATCAGTTCATCAATTCATCACCAAGTGTTGTCAATAAAACCCAGGATGGTAATAACTCATCATTTCCCGAAATCCTGTGTATTCTACAAATCTTAAGGGAAGCTCATGCATGATAACCATTTTAGCTATTTTCTCTCTACCAACACTTGGATCAAACAAAGTAGTTGTTTCATCGATGGCGGCTAGATGCTCGTTAAGACATTTTTGGACATGTTTTCTTAAACTAGATGTTCCTGACCCTTGATTAGCATTTAATAATTTCCCACAAAAATTACATTTAGCCATCCTAACACCATCAACTTCAACTTTAGACATGTGAGTCCAAACAAATGATGTTTCTCGCTTCCGTTTGGCTACTCTCGGAACACTAGACTCAACATTCTCAACATCATTATCCCCAGTCGAAGTATTCATCTGACTTTCTCCATAACTAGTCATATTGTTTGACTGCCTAATATATTTAAACAATTCAATTAACAAAAAATATATATATAACAAAACAAAAATATTTGGCTTTGGTGAAAGTACGTGCATTGTTACACCAGAGGTTTCAACTACTGCCACCAGATGCAGGTAAGTCGAAGTTACTGGTTTCCAGCTATATACTATTCACCCATTCACCACAAATTAAGTCAAACAGCTATATATTTTAAAAAAAAAAAAAAAAAAACCATGGAACACAAACAGAACCAAATTCAATTCAGCCTCTGATATATAAACCAAATGTTTCTACATTCAAATTCATTATGCAAGACATAGCAACCAAACTGAACAAAGAGACACAAATAAAAATAAAAATTCAAGCAATGGAACACAAACATTTCAACCACATAAATCCTAACAAGTACAACATATAACCATTTCAGCCATATTGGAACAATTCATCAACCAAACTTAGGCCCCAAACTATCAAGTTAATCAGATAATTAACTACATTTTTTAATTATCTGATTAACTAGATAAACTACTCACAGCCTATGGATTTCCAGGAAGAGTACTGGGAAAGAGACACTAATACAACTATTTTCAAAAACATATCATGTGGAGATGCTTTCAAATTAAATGAAATTGAACTTCAATTGACATTTCATTGGCTTTACACAAAGATAAAAACAAGTTTTCAAAGTTAACATTTCCCTGCATATCGTTCATTATTTTGCTAGTTATATAACATATTCTAGAGATATATGACGTGCTTTTACTGCTCTCTTCGGACAGATTTATTGTTTAGTTGAGTATATATAACTAAACCTCCACTATTAAATCTCTTGCTAGTTTTCAATTGACAAAGAGACCTTTATATGTTGTATTAACGAGTTTATAAAGCATACCCAACAATGACAAACGAGTTTAAACAATACCTGGAGATAGAGAAGGAGTCACTGTTCAAGCTCACAAACCCAGAGGAATCGAAGTTTTTTCACTTCCCTGCTTCGACAGATCTGAAACACATCAGATTAGACAAACACTAACGCAAACATAATCAGAATGAAAACCCATATGTGTTCTGCCATTCACATACCTTTAAACCCAAAAAGGGTTTTGATTTCAGAGACCAAACTGGCGATAGAGAGGAGAGAGGCACAGTCGAGACTCGAGCAGGGGAACGGCGGCGACGGCGATTGGAGAGAGAGAGAGAGGCACTGTCGAACGGTGTCGAGGATCCGAATATTGTCGCCAACAACAAGTGATGGCGATAGAGAGGAGAGAGGCACAGTCGAGACTCAAGTAGAGGAACAGTGGCGACGGCGATCAGAAAGAGAGAGAGAGAGGCGCGTTGAACGGCGTCGAGGGGTGTAGAGAGAGAGAGAGAGAGTCGAGAGAGTTGAGAGAGAGGTTAGGGTTTGTTTTGAAAATGAACCGGGTAGGGGTATATATATTGCGGGTCTGATGGAGACCAGCGGGTAGATCCATATCCTACCCGTAATGTTGCGGGTTTTTCCGCATCCAGTTCTTTTAAGGATTTTTTTAAAAGAGGTGCGGGTCTCTACCCAAACCTTATCTGTAGGCATTGTCAAAACACTCTAAATCTATTGTTGGATCAAAATTATGAATAAACAACTACAACTGAATAAAGCACAACAAACCAATCAAAGTGAGTGACTTACACACAAAGGACAGTGACAACCCACAAACAAGAGAATCTCTTATTTCTAGTTTTGCTGGTACCTGTATTGATCAAATCACAATGATATATGTAGTGTCTAACCTTGGAGGGACGTCAATATTCTATAAAAAGGTCCACCATCTTGTATTGGATGTTGAAGAAGCATTACCTCTTCTGCTGTCAAATTACTTGTTGTCCAGTAGCCTTTCTTAACCGTATACTCCCCATTTTTTGTCAAAATGTCATCTCCGCTTATCTTTAATGCATCTAGAACGGAGAGGGATAGATTGAATCGCTTCTTGATCCATGGGAAGGAATGCATGACTCAACTTGCTAATATCGCAACTATAAGTGTCTTTGTTAATAAAATCTATCACCTTTCGATTAACATTAGAAGTAGGGGTGAAGGGTTTAAACGAGAACGGTCTAGGTAGCCACAAATCCTTGAAAGCATCAATCTCTTTTCCATTACCCACTTGAAGCCCAAGCCCTTTACACAACAAAGTTTTACCCTATATCAAGCTTCGCCAGAAGCCTCTACTTTACACGACACCTGCAAGAAATCTATATTGAGGTGGTATTTTGCCTTAAACACTCTAGCCACCAGAGAGTTTGGCTTCGTTACCAACCTCTATGCCTGTTAGCTAGTAAAGCTTGATTAAATAGCCACAAATCCCTAAAGCCCAATCCTCCTATAGCTTTAGGTTTGCACATTTTATCCAAATTGACTCACTAATCTTAATTTTCTCCTCCTTTACACCCTACCAGAATTTTGAGGTTAACACCCCAAGATCTTGACATAAACCATTAAGTAGCTGAAAAACACTCATAACAAAGTTCAAAATCGCTTACATGACAACTTTCATTAAAATTTCTTTACCCCCAAAGACAACAAAGAGTGCTTCCAGCTTCCAAGTTTGTTCCAAACTCGCTTGCCAATGGCATTGAAAGTTTAGGTTTTCTTCCTACCCGTAAGGGAAGCTAATCTCAAATATTTATCATGAGTTTGGCTGTCTCTTACTTCCAAAACACCTTACAAATTCTGCTTGACCTGAGCCTCCGAATTCGAAAGGTGACTAAGGATTTGTCAAGGTTTATATGTTGTCTAGAACCCTTTCCATAAGTATCCAACAACATTTTAATCTTCTCACAATTTTGCATATTGGCCCCATAAAGAGAATACTGTCATTTGTAAAAAAGAGGTGACTAACAAGAAGAATGTGTTTACTACACCTAATACCAATTCCTTTGCCATCATTTTTCGCTTCTCTGAGGCTACTTGACAAAGCTTCAGCACACAACATAAACAAATAAGGCAAGAGGGGGGACATCCTTTCCTAATACCCCTGGACAGTTTAAGGTTTCCAACCTTGCTTCCATTGATCAGGAATTAGAAGTTAATAAGCAATTTATAATAAGAGAGATCCACTTAGTAGGGAAATGCATTAGAACCAAGACTGCTTCAAGAAATGGGCCACTTGACTTTGTCATAAGCCTTGCTAAGGTCTAGTTTGATTGCCATTATTGCCTTCCTACCAATTCTTCTATTGTTTATTGAATGAATGAGCTCGAATGCAACCACCACACTATCAAAAATCTTTCACCTTGGAACAAAAATACATTGGTTCTAAGATATCAGTAAGGGCAGATAGATTTTTAACCTATTGGCAAGCACCTTTGTGACAAATTTGTACATGACGTTCATCAGGCTTATAGGCCCGAAATCCTTTAGCTTTACAGGATTCTTTTTCATTGAGAGGAACACCACATTAGCTTCATTGTAAATTTTGATTGAAGAGTCTCCATTTAGAATCTTGAGACAATCTTTCATGATTTCCTTCCCCACTATGTCCCATATCTTCTGCAAAAATATTGTGTGAAAACCATTTGAACTTGAAGCTTTAGTTACTCCCAGTACGAACACTACCGGCAGGCTTTCTTCTCCCTCAAATGGCCTGCTAAAATTCGTTTACAAACTCTCATCTAACTTGGTGTCGATGTCCACACAAGCGCCTGAATATCTGAGACCGATGGATCTTAAGAACCAAACAACTCACCAAAGTACTGGTTTATCAACCTGGTGATACCCTCCACATTGTCTGCAATAAGACCATCATCCCCAATCAGCCTTTTAATCACATTTCCTTTTTTAGTAGTCGTAGCTAGGGTGTGGAAAAAATAGGTATTTCCATCACCGGCTTGTAACCAATCAGTTCTGGCCCTCTGTCTCCAATATGACTCTTCTCGAGATAAAAGCTGTTTGAGCTCTTCTTCTAATTTTTTGATGGTCTGCATACAAACTGGTCTAGCTACATTCTTTTATAACCCCTCCAACCTCCTATGCTTTGCTTCAATGTTTTTCCGTAAAGAACCAAACTTCCCTTTACTCCACTCTGTGAGGTTATCTGCACAGCAATTAAGTTTGTCTTAACATTGTTATGCAAAAGGTGTAAAGGTGTAAGTTCGTCGAAGTCCATGATGATTTGAAAACCTCAAAATTGTCCTCCTCTTATAGCTGGAATGGTTCAAATCTGAAGCTCTTTTGATGTGGGGCTTCATTTTTGAACCCTTTCTTAAAACTTACAAGGATTGGACGATGATCTAAAACACTAAAACACAGATTCTCCAACTTAACCAAGTTGAACCTATCTCTTCATCCTGTATCAACTACAAAGCGATATAGCTTTCCTTGTATGTTTGCTACATCATCCCTCCTATTGTTCCAAGTAAAGATGGGTCCTGAACTTGCTAAATCTGTCAACTCGCAATCTTCCAAAGCCATCCCAAAATTAATCATTCTTCCTATCACTCAGTTTGATGCCACCCTCTTTTTCACACAATCTTTAATACCTCATTAAAATCGCCACCCATTACCTAAGGTAAATCATTCACCATCTTTAGTCTTCTAAGCAACTCCCACAAGTCAGCCCGTTGTAAAGGATTTGGGTTCCCATAGAACCCCAGTAAACCACCAAGCAAAACCATTATCATTTACCACCTTTGCATCTATATGACCCGCTGAAAAAGATAACAACCCAACATTTATATTATCCATCCATAGGAGGTCAAGGCCCTCACTTTTACCATCATTATCTATAAAAAGAGCATTAGCAAACCTCAGTTTTCACTTAAGATTGGTACTTACATTACTTTTTAGCTTAGTTTCACACGAAAAAACTAAGCTTAAGGACTTTTCTGGTTATCCTTTTCAAAGCATTAGACGTACCGGTATTCCCTAAGCCTCATATGTTCTAGTATAGGTAACTCATGGCGATTGGTGGGCTTGGTTTATAGGCTCTACCATTTCACAAACAATTTCCATCTCAGACTCTAGTGCTTGGTTAGATTTCTTCGTACTTGAATCTTCATCCCCTTTGAACTCTAATTTCTTCCTCTTCATTCCAACACCCAGATCTTTTTCCCTAGGCCACTTTCCTATGCACTCAACTGGGTGAGGTCGATGCCCAAAGCTTCCCCACGTTTGATCCTTTTAGCCTTGGCAATAAGCTCGCACCCCCATGCCCCTTCTATTTATGCTTTCGGTTCAACAACTTGTGAATCGCACTTGGAAGTTTTGCTATTATTTTCTTTTCCCTTATTGCCCTTTCCCACCTTCTTTTTAACTTCTTGCAAGGTAATTGTCATTTCCTCTAATTCTAAAACTTCTGGCACATTCCCTTACATTCCTATCTCTGCCTCTTTGAAAACTTCCCTCATGCATATTGCCTTTATTGCTTCTTTACCAGATACCTCTCCACCCAGATGTCCATATGTTGATTCCCTACCCCCTTCACTTGTTGCCCTCGTTTGTACCTTCCTTTGTTCTCTAATAGGACTTTTATTTGTCATAGTGAAGGGGTCCACTTGAGCATATCTCACATAGATCGATCCCTCCACTTGTTTAAGATTTGAACTACTAAGCCCCAAATTTAATAACGACTGACTTTCCTTACCTTTTTGTTTGGCAGAATTCCTGTTACTTTCCTTCTTTCCTATAAATGCAACTGCATGACCTCACTTTTCTTCCAAACTAAACCCTCCTCCCTCGTTGAGCTCTCCCCCATTGCCATCCACGTTTCACTGGACTAGCACGTAAGCCAAACCTATATTTTCCCTCATTTCCCTCTTTAGTTGCCTCCCTAGCTACTTCATCCCAACAATCTCTGCTCCCACATCCCACTCTACCATAATAACCACAATGCTCTGGCAATTTTTCATACTAGAGAGTTATCCAAACTACCTCTTGTGACCTAGCTAGGTTTAATAACATTCCCCTTCTTAAAGGTTTATTTATGTCTAATCTCACCTTTGCACGAAGGAAACATCCCTTACAATCTTTTGCTTCCTCTGGTAGCTTCACGATCTCACCCATCACACTTGCCATTTTTCGAGCCATCCTCGTATTCATATACACTAGTGGTAAGTCATGAAACTATACCCAGATCTTCATTTAGTTAAACTCCAACTTACACACATCCCATATTCTTTGAGGTACTTTAACAGCTAGCAAAGGATTATTGAAATGTCATGGTCTCCTATCCAAACCAGGTTCCAATCTTCTTTCCTTTCAAAATAAAACATGAAATATTATGGCCAATTGTCTCGACCTTTACTTTCTCTATTGTTCCCCATAACTTCTCCATTATCTCTATGAAAGCTTCTCTGTTGATTATCTTTGGTGATAGAACCTTCCCTACTAGACGAGGACTAACATTTTCAAGCCCCTCTTCTTTTATTTGACATATAGCTCTTTCTACGTCTGACAAAGATAAAGCTTGATGAAGTTTTGCTATTTCTTCTGGGTCTATCAATTTGGCTATCTAAGATACTAACTAGAAAAACCAGAAAAGAAAATGAAAAAGATGAAGAAACCTTTAAATTTAAAATCAAAACCCGCTTGCTTGTGAGACTCACTGCCTAATGGACATGACTACCCGACTCTGTTTTTCCAGAGAAAAGCAGGAAAAGACAAATCTAATTTAATAACACATGCATGTTTTTACATTGTACTGTAAATGCATTTGTTGCATATAGTGCTTGCATGTTTATGCTTGCGACACTTGGCAACTTCTTTTTAATTTATTTTTTATTTTTTGGAACAACCCCTAAGCTTATATGTTTCATAATTTCAGGTTTTTAACTTTGATTGTAAAATTATTGAAAATTGTCCACATGTTTGGATAATTTTTCTTTGGTCCAAAAGTTAAGAAATGAGTTTCTAACCCAATCCATTTTATAGAGGTTCTTGATAATTAAATCGGATTTAATTTTGAGCTCATGAAGAGCATGAAGACTACAAGTGAAGGTTAAGAAATGCCTTAATTAATTTTGTAATCTAGAAATTAGATTTAGATCATTAAATCCAAAGAATTTGATCATGTACATATTGTTTATTTAATAATTTTCATCAGATAAATGTATAATTATGTAACATGTACATACATTAAAAATATGTCATATAAAATCATGAAGTGTCTACTTGTTGCATTGTAACATGACATACATCCATATGTTATTATTTATTTTCCCTAGGAAATAGTTTATTAGTTAAAATAGAGATAATAATACATAGAATACCAATTTCATAATTTGTTAGGATTTTAATTGAAAATCCTAGGTTCACAAATTAGAAATATATAATTAGTTTTAATGTGATTAAAATAGATATATTTTGAATAATTGGTATTCATAATGTGATTAGATTTTAAGAGTTAAAATTGAGTATTTCATATTATTACTAATCTGAATTTAATTAAAGAGTTTAATTTATTTTGATTAGTAAACCAATTAGAAATATATTTTTAATGTGATTAAAAAGATATATTTTGCATAATTAGTATTTATAATGTGACTAGATTTTAATTAGTTAAAATTGGGAAATTTCACATTAATTCTAATCTTTACAACTAAAGAGTTTATATTATATAGATTAGATCATGCATAATAAATTAGATTTTTAAGAGTTAAAAATCCAATCATTTATTAGGTGTTAACAAGATGATCATTCTAGTAACACAAAAATTCCTAGTAACTTAGATTATCTTTTTAGTCATTAATAATCCAAGACAATGACTAAGAATATTAAATAGAAAACCTGAATCCTAAAATAGTGAGTGGGAGAAGAATATATAACAATATACCTCGTGGTCTCCATCATTAGTTCAACACCATAAAACTTAAATGATGCCTCCAAATTGCTTAATTTGTTATCGTCTCCCTACAGTGGTGTCAAAATAGGTTGATCAAGATTAACTTCCTAACGAATAAAATTCCTAGATGTGTCTTGGGATTAACCTACCCTACGATGGCAATTCTTGAGTTAAGTTCATGAAATCTGAAATGATAGGTTACACTTATAAAGGATTATGATCTTTGATCAAAAAATGGTAGCCAACTAATATAGGAATAAATATAGGAATAAGAGTTATTTTGCTATATTATGTGATTAAGAATATCTCAGTCTAACATACAAATATTTGACATACCCTATGGTGACACCTATTTGTAGCATGTTAGATTATCATGGCATAATAATTATTTTCTAGAGTATTTTCTAATTCATTATTCGTGTATCATATATCACGTTTAATTTTATGCCAAAACTTATGATATTGTATGAATGTAATTTTGAATAAAATATTATGTAATTCAGCAATGTTGTCTCCTTAAATGTTTATACTTATCGATAATAAATTAAACAGGGATAACTATGTTAAGCAAATTGAACGTCATTTCAGTTTATTTAGGACCTAAGTTTTGTCTCGACAGAAGAGTGTCCTTCTAAGCCTAGCCAAGTAAGCATCATACTAGAGATTTTTCCGAAGAGTTTCATGCAATCCAAAGCAACTATGTTATGAACAAGTTCATCATGCATGTTGACACCTAAGATGTTGTGTGTCAACTAGAGTAGTGGGAGAAGTAATAATAGTTTTATTGTTTTGAACATTGTTTTATAGAAATATGATTTATATTTCTAAACTCATGGAACAACAGTATTCAATTTCTTTTAATAATAAATCAATTATTATTTCTAAAAATAGTCTGGATAGTTGTTCATGAATATTAGAAAACAACTTATATGAGTTAAAATCGTTAACTCATAGCTGCTTAAAGCTAATAACGTTGAAAAGCCTAAAATAAAATGATAAAAGAATTCTCTCACTGATGGTATCTATTTTTGGCATCTAAGACTTGGACATTATACCTTGATAGAATAGACAAACTTATACAGAGCGGACTTTTAAACTAGTTAAACATTAGGACTTTAACTATTTGTCAATCATATCTAAAAGGTAAAAGACCAAAAAACTTTTTACTAGAAAAGAGCTTAAAGCTAAGGAACCACTAGAGCTTATGCATTCGAACGTCTGTGGACTTATGAATGTTAAAGCTAGAGACAGTTATGAATATTTCATCATTTTTATTAACGATTATTCTAGATATGTGATGGAAACCAAGATAGCGAGCATGGGGGACGATGAGACAATTGGACAATGAGACAATTAAAGGCTGTTGGGATTAATCTTGAAGGCTTTGGGAGCTAATTGAAGGCAATTGGAGTCAACTGGGCTTTAAATAATATGGGCTGAAATTTATTTTAATTGTAATGAGTTTTTAAATTAAGTTAGAATGTTTAATATTATGTTGGGTCTTAATTTATGTAATGGGCTGAGCTGACACATTTAATTAACTTAAGCCCATGTTTAATTATTTTAAACCCATGAATATGTTTAGTGAGCCCAATTATTAGGGTTTCATGCTAGGGTTTTATTTGTTTGCCTATAAAAAGGTTTGTAACACCAAGTTGAATGATGATGTAGCCAACTTCTTGAATGAAAAGAATAGAGACTTGTTTCTCTTTTGTTCATTGTTGAACATGTGATCTTATCAAGCAATGCTTGTGGCGATCAAAACCATGACTTATCTCCCACATTCTCATCTATGTCTTGGGAGTGGCGTCAATATCTTTCTTGATAATTTTGGTTCTTGATTGAGTTCTAATCATTGGGTCAAAGTTCTTTATAACTTTGGTTTTCTGATTGACATATAATCAATGGGTCAAAATTCCTTATTTTATAAACCTGTTTTAATCTTTTTTGGGGTTGTGTTTCAATTTGATTGTGGGTGTCGTATATATATATACGGGGTTAGTAATGCCTTTTGGTTTAACTAATGCACCTAGTACTTTTATGAGGCTAATGAATCATGTTTTGCGTTCTTTCATTGGAAAATTTGTTGTGGTCTACTTTGATGACATATTAGTGTACAGCAAAAGCATAGAACTGATGAGAACCCCGTATATATATAATACAACACCCATAATCAAATTGAAACACAACCCCAAGAAAGATTAAAACAGGTTTATAAAATAAGGAATTTTGACCCATTGATTATATGTCAATCAGAAAACCAAAGTTATAAAGAACTTTGACCCAATGATTAGAACTCAATCAAGAACCAAAATTATCAAGAAAGATATTGACGCCACTCCCAAGACATAGATGAGAATGTGGGAGATAAGTCATGGTTTTGATCGCCACAAGCATTGCTTGATAAGATCACATGTTCAACAATGAACAAAAGAGAAACAAGTCTCTATTCTTTTCATTCAAGAAGTTGGCTACATCATTCAACTTGGTGTTACAAACCTTTTTATAGGCAAACAAATAAAACCCTAGCATGAAACCCTAATAATTGGGCTCACTAAACATATTCATGGGTTTAAAATAATTAAACATGGGCTTAAGTTAATTAAATGTGTCAGCTCAGCCCATTACATAAATTAAGACCCAACATAATATTAACCATTCTAACTTAATTTAAAAACTCATTACAATTAAAATAAATTTCAGCCCATATTATTTAAAGCCCAGTTGACTCCAATTGCCTTCAATTAGCTCCCAAAGCCTTCAAGATTAATCCCAACAGCCTTTAATTGTCTCATTGTCCAATTGTCTCATCGTCCCCCATGCTCGCTATCTTGGTTTCCATCAATATGGATATGTTTACATAATGCAATTGAAGTCAGAAACTTTTGAAAAATTCAAAAAGTTTTGAGCTAAAGTTGAAAACCAATTAGGTAAACGTTGAAAGCTCTACGATTGGGTCGCGGAGGTGAGTACCTCAATATGAAGTTTGGACCTAGACGATTAATTGAAACCCATATATATATATATATATATTTTTGGTTCCACAATTATATGTTCATGTCATAATAGGACCCTAAATATATTACATGTATATATAACTATTATCTGTTTTGTAACTATTAATAGTATTTTTTATTATCTTTTTATTTATCTTAACTACTGATACTTATATATTACACATATGTTATTAAAAGAAGTTGCATGCAATATTTACATACCTGAAATTTTTCTTCAAGTGGGGAAGGGAAACGAAACCTAGTTGATTATAATTGGTTATAATTAATATTACAAACTAACATTAATCATATATCACTATAGATTGTACTTATAAATTATAATTGTTAAAATAGTATTTGGCAATACTTATAATTTATAATTTAACCAGAAGTTATTATCAATACACATGAATATATAACAGTTATTACTGATACTTGTATGATAATTATTATAAACATTATAGTAATAATAGATGATCATATTATTATACATATAGTTTTGTTAGTGCAGTATTTATACTATTAACTGTTTACAAAATATTGTATCATTACAATATTTTATAAATGGTTAATAGTACAAATCCAATATATAGTATTGACATGTACAGCCCAATTGTTTTGATGTAATAATTACCAAACTTCTAATTATATACTACATGTAATATATTTGTAATATTACACGATTAAGTATTTATAATTAGCATATTTTTAGTGTGCTAAATTTATATCGTATAATAATATAAATTAAACTAGAATTTTTAAACCGTTATAATCAATGACATATAGTATAAGATATTTATAATTTATTTTGAATGGCCACATTATGTATAAAATATATTATATTACAAGTTGTTATTATTATAACTTAATGAACATATAAATAATGATATTATATAAAAGTTAATTATAAGCTACAACTCATATACATCAATGATGATAACTTATGATAATTGGCATTGTAAGACCCAAATCCAAATGGATCCAGTAGAATTTTTAAATCATAAATCGATCTCAAGTGAATCAATCAAAAGGGCCTAAATAGAGAGCTCAATCAGAGAGTCCAAATTTTAAGTGGACCGAAATTGATTTAAGAGATCCCAATAGAATGAAAAATGGAGAGTTTGTGGCCGAACGAAGTAAGACAAATTAAAGTGGATTGTGGTCAAGTAAGTCATGTGAATGACTCTCAAAATGCAAAAGAAATGTTTGAAATTTGTGAGAGCCAAATGAGCAATGGGCTTTAAAAAAAATTATTAAAAAAAAAAAAAAGCAACGTTGAAATTGATACTGGGTGAGTGACAAGCCCAAGAAAGTGATTTGTGGCAAGGTTTTTTTTTTTTTTTTTTAAATAAATGAGACAAGTGTCTCATGCTTACTAAAGTAGGCAAAATTAAAGCCTAAAATTAAGAGATGTGTGGTGACTATGTTATATATATATTTCAATACCCCACAAGTGTAAAAAGTGACACCACATACATGACAGACTCGATCCCTTTGATGTTAATAGGACTAACCCTCCCAACATTTGTCATATACTGCGGGGTATACTAGTCGGGTCTAAAGCTACAAAGTCTATCTATCTGTAAACTTGGTCGTTCCACTAGTCTTTAAATTTTTTTTTTCTATAGTTCAATTCAAATTCTTTTTCATTAAATATACTAATAAACTTTGCATACCATCCCATACATAAATTGTTTCTTTGCATGCTAAAAGATAAATCATTGATAAGCTAAAAAGAACAAGTAATAAATATCTATAATAGTTTGCAAAGGAAACTAAAAAAATATTTAAAATATTTTCACACTCATTGCTTGCTTTCCTATTTACTTGAAATCACGTCTCTAGCAATCTCCTCTGGCTCGTCTTTTTCACCTACACTTGTTATAAACAAAATCTCTGCTTAACATGCAAGACACTTCAATTCCAAGCAATTTCTATAATTTTTACAACTTATAATCTCACCCAAGCTGCTACGGACTGCAATATTGCCAATCCAACTCGTTCTTTCAATGAGCTCTCACTTCGTCCAACTCAACTCAATTTATAGGCATTATCTCTTTCAGCGAGCTCGCTTAGATCACCCTTTCAGCGAGTTGCTACCTTAATCCAGCTCGGACAGGCACTATAGAGGGCTATAGTCTCACTCAACTCACTCTTTGTGAGTTTGCACTTCAATCTATATCGACCAGTGCTGAAAATGAACTACCGGTATTATTCAACTCGCACCTCACGAGCTTCCGCCCTAACTCACGCATACTCACTTCTAACATTTCTTCTCCAGATCTCACACTTCTACAAGCATCAACATACCCCGACCTTAATTAATTTCACATACATATACTCAACAACATTTCCCCAGCTTCTTCTCCTAAATCAGGTCGCAAATATAACAGGTTTTGCTACTGAAACTCAATCATCCTAAACAACCATTAAACTACTTCAAATCAACATTATTTTTTCAGTCATATCACTTGCCAATTTCTCTTCAATCTTTTGTCTTACTTTCCCACTTGCTTGCTGCTTCAAATCACCAGATCTATGCACAAAATCTCAATAATATTAGATGTAGTTCATAGACTGTTTCAACAAACTTCTCACTAACATAAAACCATAAAAGCTTGTTCTTACTAATTGATTCTTACCAGATCTGACTTGATAGTCCTTCTAAGCTTGCTTTTCACCTTTCTACCGTTGGATTTTCCCTTCAAAAGTTGCAGAGATCTGGCTTGGAACAGCTACATGTCTGCCTTCCTTGCTCTACCGACAACTTCTCTCTCCTCTCTAGATTTTCTCCCACTTCTCTCTCACTTTCACGGTAGCTCTCATCACACCCCCTATATTTATACGCGTGGGTTAAGTTCACATTTGCTCTTAAACTTCCTTAGATTTATGCCTTTTGCATTTTCTAGAGAATTCTTTATTTTTCTCTCATGTCCTTGTCTTTTCACTTTATTTATGATTTTATCACTCTTCTATAAAAATATTTTATTTTCATCAATTGCTCCTCAACTTTTTATAATTTAAATTTACTTCTGATCATTCTAAAAATTCTATAAAATTTTAAATTTCATCTTAGAACACTTTGAAATCATTTTTATTATTTTATTAAAGAGTGCACACCAATACAGTGCATTATTCCGTACATATGTATAATAATGAATCAGGAGAGGGTGTTACATTACTCTTCCCCAAAGTATGATAACGAAGAAAATCCATTATTTTTGAAGAAATGTTTCCAGGTGAGAAGTAACACCATGTGTAACAATAATTGGAACAATAACTTACCAAAATCTATAAAAAAAAACATATTGGTATGTTCTCCCTTCCTCGCTCTTCTTTTCTTCCCTTTTATGTTTTCAGTATGACTTTCTTAGTTTTTTCTTTTTCTTTTTTATGATTTTATTCTTTTATTAAAAAAAAGGTTTAATAGTTTATCGATAATATCTTTTCTTTAGTATAGTTATTTAATTTTCAAAATTAATATTACTTTATAAAAACAATATGGAAAATGATATTCTTTATATATTATTTTATAGGAATTGCAAAGTTGTTGTAGCATGTTTTAGCATAAACAAGTATTTCATTCCCAATTATGTTGACAAACACAATGGGATCAATGTACTCCACCCGATGCTCTACAACTGCGGATACAACCTGTGAAGAACAATTTCCGTAAGGTTTTTCCTTTTTTAGGGCTAGAAAAGGACGATGTAACACCTATAAGGGTGCATAGAGCCAAGGTAGCTAAGATGCCATTTGTTGCTACTCGCCTAGAGTACTATGGAAACTGCTAATTGCAATTGAATAAATTGAAGATCTACAATACAATGAAAGTTCCCAGGTGCTGTTAGACTACATCAATCCATTAAGATTGAGCCCTCCAATGCGGTACATGTGAAGAAAAGTTGGAGAAGATAACAATGCTTCCCCAGTACTTACGAAGATCAATAAAGTTGATACAATCCTTCTTCAGTACCTGTGAAGTTGAAGGAGCTGAATAACAATCCGTCCCCAGCCAATGGAACAAATGGAAAGGAGAAGACCAAATGGAGATAAAAACTCCCAAAAGATTTTACCATTTGATTGAACCTCGAGCCACTTGAAGAGGACGATTTTTTCATATAGAAATAAGATGTACACTTAAATCTCAATTATTGTGAGGTGTAGACAACATGTGGTAGTGTTGAAATTATGTTATACAGTTTACTAGTATAATATGATTTAGAGATTTTCATTTTATATATGACGAATCATGACACATCATTTTGTCCTTAAAGTTTTTGTATTGAAAGTTATAATTAATGAAAGCTAAAGGTTATTTTTGCCCTTAAATGACAACATGAAATGACTATTATACCTGTGTTTTATAAATGATTTAATAATAAATTATAATTAATATAATTGAAAAATGAAAATAAAAAATTATATGCCAACCCACCAAACATCCAGATTCTAGAAGCTCCATCCTCGTCATCCCCACCATCCATTCTAAAATCATTTCGGTCATCAATCACAAACCATATTGTCATCCCCATCATCAATTCATCTTCATCACCTTCACCATCCCTACCATCCACCACACCAGTCTTCGTCATTATCATCACCACTAGCACCATCGACAAATATCTTATCTTCATCATCTTCTTCATTCATTCATGACGGGTGGAGGAAGTTGTTGGAGGAGATCCTGTGTTGATCTCCTCTACTAGAGGAGATTTAATCATTGAAAATTAGATTTTTTTTCCTACTAATCTCCAAATCAATCAAATAAGAGAAAGAAAGAAGGAGAGCATGGGAGAGAGTGTGAGATTTGAAAGGGAGACAAAATTAATTACTTTGATATAAACTAAATTAATTTTCAAACCTATGTCTAGATCTTGATGTTTCATTGTCTAGATTGGACCATAGCATTCAACTGAAAATAAACATGTACATATTATGTATATGTTTTGCAATTGAACTAAATGATCCTTCATCAATAATAAAAATTATTTCTTCTCTTTTGGTATCAATATTTACCAACAAAGAGTTTGTCTTTGACGATAGTGAATTCCAATGAAAAACCATTCAAAGAAATGAAAGCTGGCACAATTTTCTATCCATATGTAGTTGGAGATTGCTTGTGGATGTAATGTTGAGTATTTACTATACAATATATCATGATTGTGATTTTTTTTTTTTTTTGACAAAATCACTCAAAAATAGTTATAACAATGGAGCAGACTGGGGATAGATATAATCTCTATCCCGTATGCCCATTCCCATAGCCATTTGAAATATATATCTCATATCTAGCCATCCATCCATGTGTTCAATAAAATATGTTATTCTTTTTAATATTTTACAATTTTGTTTATATATAAGCAAATTATTTAAGAAATTTTTATAAATTAGTACATGCCATTATATGTTGTACCTATGAAAACCAAATTGATTGAAAGATCAAAATAAAGAATTAACCGAAAAACCCATTTCGGTTGGTGATCAATATTAATTTATTGGGCTTGGTGTATCTTATCTATAGTATGTAAGATATGGTAGGGTAATGAGCTATTTCATTAGGTGTGGGCCTTGTTCTCAATCCTATTAGGACTATGTATTCTTTGATGACATAGTATTGGATTATGAATCCTATTAGGACTGTGTCTCCTTAAAGTATAGGATTCTAAATCATTTATGGGTTAAGATTTAGCTATCATTGTTATAAATAGGGGGTCTCTGCTCTCACTCACACATATTTAGAAACATATCTCCACATTGGACAATCTGTAAAAGTATGAGTAAAGAGTAGAGGATCTCTTATACTAACTCTTAATTAACTCATGAATTTAGGTTTATGAATTAATTATTGTTGTCAATTTTTGTATTTATGAAATTAGACGCATTGAGGTACTTTTATTCATACTAATGTGTTCAATGTCAATTTTTCCTATCACTACAAGAAAAGTAACTTTTATAAGCTAAAAATTATGTCACAAAACCACTTTTATGACATATATTTATGAAAATGTCCTTATGAAGATGCAGCACAAGGCTTGTAACTTATAGCTGCATTTCACTAAATCTCACAAATAATTATATTTACAGGAGATAAAAAATGTGGTATAAAACTTAGCTTATGACACAATAAGAAATTGCTATATAAAATATTTTTTGATGCAACCAAAAAATATCGTATATGACTTGTTTTGTTGTACTAAAAATCATATAAAATATGTGTTTGGGGCAACTATAAATTGTTGTATGAGACTACAAGTTCACAAAGAAGAGTTCCCAAAAAACAAGAAAAGAAAAAAAGACGTAAACAATCAAAATAACCAACTCAAGTACGAAAGCAATGGAAATAAGCAAAGTAATTTAATTGGTACAAGTTATGTATCAAGTGACTACCACAGCAACTATAAGTACACAACCAAAAAATTGAAATTAAGTACTCAATCAATTAACAATTGTATAGTTAGATACTTCTCCTTGATAATCTGTAGGCATTGTTGGTTTTTGATGCGATAGAAAGGAGATCTTCTCTTGCGTTAATGCATGATCCTATTATTGATGCAATTGGCATTCTTCTTGAAAAGGGTTGGGGGGTGTACCTCAATCATATTTTTGGGAAAGGCTAACAAGTGTGCTGATTGGCTTGCCAACTATACTTATCAGATTCCTTAGGGCGTACATTTCTATGAACAAGTTCCTATTGGCTTGTATGATCTCTTATTTTGTGATGTGATCGGAGCGTCTTGGCCCTGAATGATTAATGTAATTTCTTAAGGCTGTGAAGCCTCTTTCCAAATATTTAAAAAAACAGAAAAAGGGTCAAAAGTTGAACATTACGCCTCTTCTGTTGCACTTAAGGTACGTTCCCTGTAATTTGCCCAAAAAATTCCCCACACAATTTCTTAGAAATGAATTAGTTACCCACAATTTAATATGTTTATGTAATCATATCAAAATCATTTTATAATTCTAAGTTGTTTGAATACTATCTTCAAGTCATAAATCAAATGCTTTCATAATTCTTCTATAAACAAATAGGGCTTCTTAATAGGAAGAAGCAACTACAGAGCAAGCTTCATTTACAGTAACCAACAGTAAAGATTCCATACTAGGCTACTAGCATTAAATCAACTTCACTGACACAACTTTAAATTGGATTAGATCACACAAACTTAACATGCAATCTAGTGGCATATCACTACCATTCATGATAGGTTTTCATGATATATCATAAGCATTATTAACACACGACACAATCCACTAAGTTGAACAGTTGCATCACACATATACAGTATTTTCGACTTAGTCAAGTCCACATCATTTTTCATACTTAGAACTCTCTATCTGGAAACATAATCGGAGCAATGAGAGACCATATATAAAGAGCTGCAGTTGCCCAACCTGTTCCAATCCTAACCCACACAGAAGGCCAACCCACATCAACTAACTTACCACTCTCCCCAACGGAGGTTGACCACCCAGTCAGAAGCATTGCTGAATACATACTGGCTAGAGAGAAGATAATATGGAAGAAGGCATATGAATATGTCACTGGCTTAGCCTTTTCCTTTTCTTCTTCTTCTGCAGCCTTGTTGTCTAATGGGAGCAAAGGCTTACCGGAACCTTCGACAAGAAAACAAGAAAATCAGAATATACGATTCAAACTAGAAATATCAGTTCATTTCGCAAAAATATTCAGACGAAGAAATATCTGTTCATTATGTAACCCCAACATGAAGATTCTGCAATGCATATTGCATTCATTTATAAGCATTTTGTCTTTTCATTCCTGACCCCTTTTTGGTTTAGTCCTTTTATCCCTTTTATAAAAAACCGTCTGCTACCAACTTGTTTATGACCATGATGATGGAGTGACATTTGTAGCAAAGAAGTGATGCAGGAGATAATTGTCATAGTAGTGGTGATGCTGGGTGGTGACGACAGTGGTAAAGAGAGTAATGGTGGTGGTCTTTTTAGGGAAGGTAGTCCTAGTAAGGTGTTATATAACGATGTATTATGCAACAAAATATACATTGATGAATTGAAATAAGTACTTTTAAAAATTATTAAAAAAATCCATTAATCTTTATTAAATCGATAAAAGCCAAAACATTTACCCTTTTTTGATTTAAATAAAAGCTTCTTAACTTCATCATTAAGTTTAAAAAATAATAGAAAGCATCTTGATATTACTTTTTTTTTTTTCCAGGTCATTTTCAATAGAGACGCCCGCCTTGCCTCACGGCAAGGTGACCACACCGTAATGATTCACATATATTCAAACCTTGCTTACAAGATGAATTTAAGATGTTTTTGTCCAAATAAAAATAAGTCATTAGATTTTATCTTAAAGACAAACCCTACAAAAGTACTTTTGAAAGTTTTGTCAATCGACATTCCTTGTTCCATGTAACTATATCCTTTTACTGTCCACACCATCACCACTCCACCCTTAAACAATTCATTGATTTCCTTTTCTACAAACAGATTTTCGTGAGTTTATCATATGACAGAAATGCAAATCAAAAGACGTTAAAAAGTATACTCAGTTTTTAAACACTAACCTGCACGAGGTGAACTTGGTGGTGAGGAGAGCAAAGTTGTAGAAGATCCAGCACGCACTGCAGAATACACGACCGATAAAACAGTGGTAAGCAGACCAAGGGTAAGAGTGCCAGTGGAAACAGCTTTAGAATGCTTGTGGAGACCATTGCATTGATAGTCCCTTGGTTCACTTGCAAGTCCACTGTAGCAGAGGTACATGCAATATAGAGATATAACTGAAGCTGGCAAAATACTGCCATTTACCTGTTTCGAATCATAATAATAACTGTGAGATAACAAAATCAATGGCGTTTACTATGAAAGGATGTATATGCCTATTGCATTATATAGCAGTCAATATTAAAATCTGAATATGATGAAGCTGATAAATTACAACTAAATAAAAAGAGTGTTCTTAGGATAACATATATAAGTGGTACCCCATCTCTGAAACTTACTGGAAGCATTATTGTTAAGAATTAGAACATATTCAAATTGTCCTCTACAAGAAAACAAGCCAATGCCTAATCAAGATGGTAAATCAAATAGGTTAAACAAATCGCTTGCTACCCAAGTTGTGTTATTATGAAAGGAAATGACAAGATGTAGGTTACTCTTCATAAATGACGAGAATTGTTGCTTATTTCAATAAAAGTCAAAGTTGTAGAGCATGTGTTCTACTACTACAGGATAAATAAAAACTAGGGTATCCAAGACTGTTAAACTGATCATGGCTTGCATTAATGTGGTTGGATGTTGATATTTGTGAAGGATCACAACCATCAATTGAAGCTGACACTTTGATTATTATGACATTTGCATTAACACATAAAATCCATATAATGTACTTCAAGTGATATAGCTAAAATGAATGAGTAGGGGACTATGAAGTGAATGTAAGTAACAAGAAAGAAATATTTGAGCCCTTACCAACTAGTTTAAGCTTAAGAGTTTTAGAATGTAGAGGTTAACAGAGTATTAGAGATAAATTTACCAAGACTGCTTAGTTTGAGTACTTCCAAGTGTTTGTTTCTGTATTTGTCATACGTGTTTATGCTAAATCTGAATCTGTATTTATATTCACATCAGGTCCACTACAAATATCCAACAATCCATGTTGGAGTTCTTAAATACTATTGTTTAGGCCCTTACCAACAAGCGCAAGATTTCAAGTCCAATGATTATTTAACAGTAAACAAATTTATCTAGCAAATTTCTTCACATAAAAAGAAAAATAAAAATCCAAATGAGTTTTGTACTACCCCATTGGGGAGTACATGCGCATCTATCTCACAAATGCACATACAAGTCAAGAGGGTATCCAAAATATCCAACACAAAGGACTGTCTCACTGAATATATAATTGAGGTTTCCCATCAAAAACATAATTGAGAGTGCACATCTGTCATTCAGTAAACATCAACAAACTGTATCAGCTGGCGGCTGCTATTGTGGTATTGAATATTACTCCTAGTGATATAGAAAATCGTCCCCGCTAAAATCAAAAGCAAATAAAATCAGAAGTTCTAAGTACCAAGTATGATAGGATATCCAAACCAAAAACTTACTGCAGGGTGGAGTGCAACCACCGCAAATACGAACACAAAGATCAAGGTCATGACAATAAAGAAGGTGTTGAGTCCACAATCCTGTCCTGATGGTGTGAAGAAATGGAAAAGAAGTCCCGAGAACGCAAGTGTCACCACGTAACAAACAAGTGAAACAACAAGTAAAGCCACATACCTATATACAACATACAAAAATTTAAATAACAATAATAAATATAATACAGACAGTCTAAAAGTTACAAAGAAAAACAAGAGCATAGTTATATATATAAGATGGCAAACTAACCAGAACTGCTCATCATATCCAACCCATTTATCATTCCATCCATGAACAAAATCCAACAAAAGCACAACTTGAACAAGCAGAAAAAATCCTGAGCCAAACTTTGATATTGTCTCTGCAAAGAGAGATTTCATTATCACAATTAAATACGAAACACTATTCTCCGCCACAAGACATCATTAAATTCATTAACGGTTGGTTACCATAGAAGCTGACAAGCTCATTCGGAACAAAAAACATGAAAATGACTAGAAGACACCAGCAAATAATTTTCATCATCCAACCACCATGATGCAAGCCATCTCGAGGATCTTTCTGGTTTTTGACACCAATCATCATAAATGATAAAATAGTGAAAAACAGAAAATTGCCCAAGCTAACTCTCAGCACAGCATCCGTCTCAAACCACTCCCTATTGGGTGTCTTGTGAAAATGATTAATCCCTACATCAACAACAAAATCAATCAACCTAATTCCTTTTGTCTAGCGAATTCATACATAAACAACAAACCAATCGAAAGAGACACCACCCCTTAATTGGAGGGGTTCAGTATTTCCCTCGACCCTAAGAGGTCAAGCGGTCGAATCCCACCTTTGTCTTCACAAGGTATGAGCTTACAATTATAGGAGCAGTCATTCAGACCGTGCCATCAGCGATCGATATCCTGACAGATTGCGTCTCCATGTTTTTTTAAAAAAATAAAAAATAAAAGATCGAAAGGCTTACAGGGGAGTTTCTCCATGAGAGGAGCGGCGACTTCGCGAAGAATCCATGAGAGGATGAGGGAGAGAGCGAAGAGTCCACAGTAGGCAATCCTGGCAGACTTCCTGCTGATGCCGGAGACCACCGTCCGACAGGCGTCACAGGCACAAGCTGCGCAGCACGACGCCAGACAAGACGCTGCCCACATCTTCCACCAGTTCGAAACCCTAATTGACTATTAGAAACAGTGAAATCAGAAAAGAGATCGCGGAGAAGAATAAAGCGGAGTAGGAGACTCGGTCAGCTTTGGGAGGAGTCTTGTTTTAACCCTATACGCTTTGCTTTATATTTGATTGCGCTGCCTCTGGCACCTTTGTGCCCCTTATTTTATTTTATTTTATTTTTTTAAAATGATTTTAATGATAAGTTCTCTTTATACACTAATTACCTCTTTATAATTAAAAAAAATCCATTTTACTCATTCCGTTGCTGCCGTTATTGCAATCAAGATACCTCTATAGTTTTGTCCTCCCATATTACAGTTAAACTTCATTTTTAACAGTAACTTTGATGACAAAAAGTTTTTTTAGATATTTTCATAAACTAAAAGGGAATATTTGATCTATTTTATAAATTGATAAGGGGTATTAATGCTTTCTAAAAGTAATGAGGTATTTTGGTATTATATCAAATTATAGGTAGGAAAATAGGATTATCTCTAGATTTCATATCTAATTGCAATCATATGGAACTTGTACACTTATTTCCTGTCATTTGATCTCTAAAGTGAATTGCTTGGTGTATAAAATGTCGGAATTGACCCTAATTTTTTACTTTTAATATTTTTATTTTATAATTTTTAAGTGGTTTTATAATAAATAAATAGAATAATTAATAGTTTTTCTAAAAAAACAAGTATTTAAAATATTCAAATACCATTTATTAAAATGTAGCGATGGAGATAAGTTCCATCACTAATAAAGAAGACCTCTATGAGAGAGATGGAAGTCCATCTCTATCTTTGTTGAGAGCCTCTTCATCTTAGATGGAGTCACCAAATTTTGTTATTTCAGTTTAGGAATAACAATTATGGAAAATACTGATTGATCTCTAGAAGATTAATCGTTATAATAAAGATTACTAGTTACAATAATTTTTTTAGATTTGAAAAGATCTACTTTCCTTAATTTTGTTTTTGAAGAAATACTTTGATTTTTTAAAAAAAAAATAATAATAATTTAATGGTTGAAAAAATTTTTGTTTCCTACATTGGATTTTTTCAATTACTTTCTTTATTTAAGAATTACTTTGATTTTTAAAAAATAAAATATTTTTGAAAGTGGATAAGTTGTTGGTTGGAGGATATTAAATCTCTTCCATTTTTTTTAATTTAAAAATTAAAATTAAGCAATTAGATAAAGAAATTCAAGAGGGAATTAAGACATTACCACTAAGGACAAAGGGAACTTTGTGCAATTAAAAGTAAAAATTTCATATGGGTGCAATTATGCTTTATTTCGAGATGGTTTGTGTAATTTACCTTTTGATTTACAGAGTGTTTGCCCTTCATTGTGGATTTATAACTCAATTTTATATTGAACAAGCTACTGTAAGGGGCGTAGCCAGAATTTTGGCTCCAGGGGGTTGTAACTTGAACTAATTTTAAGATGTCAACGTAGAATAAACTTATCAAAATCAAAAGGTATGCCAATATCTATAATAATAAACTAATATCATAATCTCAAAAAAAAAAAAAAAAGAAAGGAAAAAAAAAACTATAAATGATATTTTTCACTATTTATAATTAAAATAGAATTATTCACAATTTTAAGTCTCGAAAATCATCTATGAATTTATACTAAATTTTTTTACAATTTCTCAATTTTACCCTTTTTTACACCAAATTCACGGATTTTGCTTGCATAGAATTTTATTAAATATGAAATTAAATTAAAACTTATTTTTGACAAAATAGATAAAACCTAAGATGAACAATATATATATATTGATATTCATATAAATACAAATAAAATAAATTAATTAAGTGTTGAAATTTGAAAAATTAACATAAATCCACATGTAGTAATCAATGTAAACCATAAACTATATCCAATTATTGGTAAGACTAAAAAATAAAGATATGTCAAACCTAAATTTTGATTTGTGATTTTGATGTAAAAAAAAAAAGCAGTTATTGATGATTCTATTCAAATTAGTATCTGAAAAAATATTAAAGAAGGCTAAAAGTTTCAAGTATAAACTTATTGAAAGAAAAGTAATGTATGAATATACTCAAAGAATCTTTAAAACTATTGAATTATATATCTTAGGTTGCATAATCAAGAAGCAATTGGTTGTTGTCGGTTGAAATTGTGACTAATAATAATAATAACAATAATAATACTAATAAGAGAGAGATAGAAAAACACAAAAAAAAAAGGAGTTTAAGTTAGAATAAGAAACTTATTATAATGGGCAAACACAAAAAAATAAAAAAATAAAAAGTAAAAAATAAAAATTGATTAATTTGATGTTTTATTGTTTTAAAACATCAAATTAAAATTAATTGCTTTCTTCCACTATAAAATATTAAAATTATATGCAATAATAATCAAAATTAAAAATTTTAGTTATTCACACTTATTGTTAGGGGTCTGTTAAAAAAAAAAAAAAGAAACAGTGGGGGCTCAAATTTCAAATTATTTATGATTTTGTACTTTTTATTAAAAAACAAATAATAAAATTATTAAAAGGTTAAAATTTTTCAAGGGGCCCAAGGGACCATGGCGCCACCGGGCCCTACAATTTCTTCACTGCTGGCCACTATAAAAATCGCTAAAATTTTAGGGTTTAGTGGTGGCCAATGGATTCTAATCCACAAGTTCTTAAAATTAATAATTTTGAAATTTTAAAAATTAAAAATTCAAAGATAATTATCACTCTCAGAGCAGCCTTGTGACAATGCGGGGATTTTGTATAGGAGCTAAAATTAGAGGGCTAACACTCAAATAATGTAGTTACTATGTCACTGTCTTCCCATCTTGTATAGGTCACTCTATTATTGCTGTGTGGGCCGCCCTATCACCATTGTATGGGTTGACATCTTTTGTATGGAAGTTACTATTCGGATGAACTACCAATATCTCATTCTATATTGTTTCAACAGTTTTCAGAACCAGTCCTGGTGATCAATAGAAAAATAAAATGAATGTTCATTTGTCTTTTTAGAAAAAAAAAAATGAATGTCCATTTATTTCAAAAAAAAAAAAAAAAAAGATTGTCCATTAGTACGTGGAAGTAACTTCCATTTATTCATATTCCCACTAGCTCCACATTATAATAAATTAATTTTATTATAATTTATGTCTACTCAATATAATGTGTGGTATTAAGGCCATATAAAGGAGCTTTTACTATTCATATTTTATGGTTAATGGAAATACATAAGGGATAAAAGAATCTCTTTTCTCTCGGGCTATTTAATCCCTCTTCTTGTATTTTGTGTTTATGCCATTATGTTCTTCTTATTTAGATCATTCCATAAAACTCAATTATTTTTTAAGCACAAATTGGGACTCTGGGAATGAGATACTACTTTAAACCTTAATCTTCACATATGGGTGTGAAAGGTTAACCAGAGAATCACATAACTTTTTGTCTTGTAAAAAATTTTTTTATCATATTTTTTTTAGACGATGCTAATGTTGTTCACTAACTACAAAACGTTAAGTTTATTAATACGAGTAGAAGGGGTTTATTATATGTTTTGACACCTCAATTTTTGTTTCAACAAATATTTTTTCATAAACCCTATTTTTATTTTTTTCCTTCATGATATATTTGTCCTTCTTCCAAATTATTAAAGTTGATATATGATTGGTTTAGTGATCAGCACACCAATAAGAATATGGGTTGAAATTAATCTTGTGTCGTCATTCCTCTTAAACCCCATATTGTAATAATGATTAGTGTACACATATATACATCTATACATGATAATTTTCTATTAAGGATGTCCTTAAATTTTTATTTTAAGACCATAAATTACAATAATTTATTTTTAGTGGATCTCATTGTTTGACATTAAAAATTGGTTAACACATAAATTGATGTGAATTGAATACAAATTATGAATGAATGACTATAAGTATGAAAATTGAAAATGATGGTAATGATGCAAGAAAAATAAATAGGAGACAAGAGAACATTTTTAGCATGGTTTGGCCATTCAAATGATGCCTACGTCCATGATTATGTTATTTCTGGAGAAAGATGTGTTTTAGCAAACTATCTATTAAAGTTAAAAGGTTGTTGATTGAATATGAGTGATCACAATACTCACAAAGGACCCCTTTATATATTATTAGGATTTCTTATTTATAAATGATTTGATCATCAGAATATAGAAAAGATTAAGATTATTTTTCCTAATTTACATAAAACTACAATTAATACCTCCATATTTGAATCAAAGTATAATTTTGACAACTTCCTTTTTAAAGTGATTTTTACTAATTATAGAAAATTTCCCATTTATCAAATTCAACACTATTTATGGAAATTGCAAGTTGGCACATTCATGAGCTACTATGTTATTGCAATCTCAAGCTATTCCTCATGTGAGCTAGTCGACGTGAGCTATTCTTATCGTCTTAATGGAATTAAACCTTTAGATGCTTTTAATGATGTGATAATGTTGATGTATCACAAGCTGATGGGCTTTATATTGCTTTTTCCCTTACCTTCGGGCTTGCTAGTTGCTTGGGCCTTATTGGTTTGGAGACCCATGTACAATATTTGGGTACAACATAAGCCCCCTAGCTGTCAATAAGTGTTGGTCATCCATGGTCATATTGAAAGCTTGATCATTTGAGTTTCTTAAATGTTTGAATTTTCTGCGAGCAACCCAACCAGATTAATAGTCGTTAGTCGATAATTGTGATCGTCACATCCCATTAATGCAACGCGTAAATGAACAAGGCGTTGTTTCACTTCATCCATGTAGACATGATGCAAGGCTTCCTCCTAATCATTAGATTTCTGACAATTATTATTATTTTGATCTAATGATTACAACAATGATTATATAAGATGATGCGAACCCCGCATATAACGATACGACACGCACAAGCAAATTGAAACACAATCCCAAGAAAGATTAAAACAGGTTTATAAAATAAAGAATTTTGACCCATTGATTATATGTCAATCAAGAAACCAAAGTTATAAAGAACTTTGACCCAATGATTAGAACTCAATCAAGAACCAAAATTATCAAGAAGGATATTGACGGCACTCCCAAGACATAGATGAGAAGGTGGGTGATAAGTCATGGTTTGATCGCCACAAGCAAAGCTTGATAAGATCACATGTTCATAGAAGAACAGAGGAGAAAATACTCTCTCTCAATTAACCACAATTGGCTACCTATTCATTCATCTTATTCCATTCTAACTTTAGGGTTACAAGCCTTTTTATAAGCAAAGAAATAAACTAATTTTGGAACATAATTAATTTCTAGACAAAATTGCCTAAATTGTAGAACTTAAAAATCTAGGAAAATAAAACAACATGGAAAGTAAATAATCCTAACAAAATAACCTATTAAATGAAAGATTGAGTGATATTAAATTTACAAGATTTTTTGAATCTCCAAGATTTACTAGATATACATTAAATTCTCAAGATCTTCTGAATCTTCAAAGCTTGCTAGATATTTTGAATAACACAAAAGTAGCCCATTGTAGTTTAAGCCCAAATCTTGCTTGCTTTCTTGGATCCCATCATTTAGGCTCAAATCTTGCTTGCTTCTTTGGATCCTATTATAAGAGAGAAAAAGTTGCATTTTTCATTACCTCGTATCTAAGATTTTCTAAACTACACTTTTTTCTTTTTTAATTTCTTTTTGGTTTTCCTCGTCTGCTACTCTACTGTTTTCTTCTTTCTTCTTTCAAGATGTAAACATTGTCTTTTATCTGTAGGTAGACTTACAATCATTATTATGTTGTGATTTATTTTTGGTTTAACTTGTTCATAACCTTGTTATGGTCATGGCTCCAAAACTTTCTTTAACCAAGGCTCTTAAGAGAGAGGGTTTTGAGGAATCTTCTAGTTCTGACCCTATCCTCTTTTTCCTTCTATCGACATTCTTTATGTTGTTGCCCTTATCGAGGAAAACTTGCAAGAAGAGGAGGAAAAGGGCAAACAAAAGGCCTAAGCTCTTTGGAGAGGGAGATGATGCTGGGCCTTCGCATCCTATACAAGCTTCTATCATGTTGCCTTTCTTCCTTCCAAAGATAAGGGGAAGACGATCGCTTCCTTAGGTGAGGCTTCACCTTT
>CM034464.1:31141189-31197458 GCA_019925255.1 Litchi chinensis | reverse complement strand
TATAGTTTTGAGAGTGCAATCTTAGATTTTTGGTTGAGTAATTCTAAAGTTAATGATAGTAAATTATTTAATTAAAGAGTTTAATTAATAATTCCAATATTATTAAAGTTCAAAACTGTAAGTCCATCGGGTCCTTTGATAGCTCATTTCACTATAAGAAACATGTATATAGAATATTGTAATTGGATTGTCCAATTACATTTGTTACTTTAGTAGCAAAATAAGCGTTCACTTAATTTTTTGAATAATACTTATTATTCAAAATTATTTAATAATTAATTAGTTAATTATTAATTATGAATCAGTAATAATTTAATTAATTTTATAAGAGATCTTGAATTTGATTCTCAATAGTGACATTGGTTTAAATTAATTATGAATAATTTATTTGAGGTCACAAATTTAATTCCAGACTATAATATGAATTAATTTTAAATTAATTATGTTATATGAGGTAAAAATTTAATTTTAATAAACATGATGTTCAATGTTAATTTTGATTAATGAAACCCTAATTGTTTCTATAAAAGGAAAGAAATAATTTTCTGTTTAAGAGTTTTTGGTTATGCTGTACGTATGTTCGAGAAATAAAAAAATATTTTTTTTCTATAGCAAATACAAAAAACAAGAATTTGTACCTTTGTTTTCTATATAACCAAAATCAAACACTGATCTCTTATAAATATTCAATTAACAGTAAGTGAGCATAATTTTGTATAATTATATTAACTCACTTGTTTCTTAGTGTAGAAATATATTAAGAAAGGTAAGGTGATGAGCAATCCATAGAATCAATATAAAAGATAAAAGATTCGATCTTTGTTTAATTTTATCATTTTATTTAACTGTTTTATGAATCTTGAGTTCTTGAGTTTTATAAAAAGGTTTTAAAACTCAGCGTTTCACAAATTCTTAATTTTTAACAAAAACAACTGTTGTTTTTCCCTTCAAATAGTTCACTAGCTCACTTTCCATGCTATCAATTTGTCTCTTTTGAAAGAACTTTTCTTTGCTTTTGCTTTTATTATCTTTTTTTCGACGAACGAACTATTTTGTCCTTTTCCACTTTCATTTTTTTTTTCTTATTTCTTACATGCTAACCTGATTTCATTTTGCCTAGCACCCCATGTGTTCATTCCTTGCACGATCACCAATTCCACAATATATGGATTTTTGTCCAATTACCTATATTATTATTAAACTTTGGTTACAATTGGGCTTACGCTTAAATTGGATTAATTTATTGATTCTTAAATTTGGACTCAATTTATTTTTTGGATTCGCTTGGATTCGGTCCTTACATCTTAAAATTATATTAAACTCAATTTAGAACTTATAGAAAAATTAATTAATTTTCTAGATTTCAAATCCCAATAAAATATAAATTACTTATCTATATAAGTCTCGTACCCAAATATTCTGTTCATCCATCTACATTTTGTTTTTTTTTTTTTTTTCTCTCTCGGCTGCACCTGTACTGTTTCTTTCATTTCCTTTTCTACTAAAAGTCTCAAGTTTTATGTTCTTTTGTGTTTTGAACTAGACATGAAGAAATATATATATAACATAGTCACCACACATCTCTTAATTTTAGGCTTTAATTTTGCTTACTTTAGTAAGCATGAGACACTTGTCTCATTTATTTTAAAAAAAAAAAAAAACCTTGCCACAAATCACTTTCTTGGGCTTGTCACTCACCCAATTTCAATTTCAACATTGCTTTTTTTTTTTAATAATTTTTTTAAAGCCCATTGCTCATTTGGCTCTCACAAATTTCAAACATTTCTTTTGCATTTTGAGAGTCATTCACATGACTTACTTGACCACAATCCACTTTAATTTGTCTTACTTCGTTCGGCCACAAACTCTCCATTTTTTATTCTATTGGGCTCTCTTAAATCAATTTCGGTCCACTTAAAATTTGGACTCTCTGATTGAGCTCTCTAATTAGGCCCTTTTGATTGATTCACTTGAGATCAATTTATGATTTAAAAATTCTACTGGATCCATTTGGATTTGGGTCTTACAATGCCAATTATCATAAGTTATCATCATTGATGTATATGAGTTGTAGCTTATAATTAACTTTTATATAATATCATTATTTATATGTTCATTAAGTTATAATAATAACAACTTGTAATATAATATATTTTATACATAATGTGGCCATTCAAAATAAATTATAAATATCTTATACTATATGTCATTGATTATAACGGTTTAAAAATTCTAGTTTAATTTATATTATTATACGATATAAATTTAGCACACTAAAAATATGCTAATTATAAATACTTAATCATGTAATATTACAAATATATTACATGTAGTATATAATTAGAAGTTTGGTAATTATTATATCAAAACAATTGGGGTGTACATATCAATACTATATATTGGATTTGTACTATTAACCATTTATAAAATATTGTAATGATACAATATTTTGTAAACAGTTAATAGTATAAATACTGCACTAACAAAACTATATGTATAATAATATGATCATCTATTATTACTATAATGTTTATAATAATCATCATACAAGTATCAGTAATAACTATTATATATTCATGTGTATTGATAATAACTTCTGGTTAAATTATAAATTATAAGTATACCAAATACTATTTTAACATTATAATTTATAAGTACAATCTATAGTGATATATGATTAATGTTAGTTTGTAATATTAATTATAACCAATTATAATCAACTAGTTTCGTTTCCCTTCCCCACTTGAAGAAAAATTTCAGGTATGTAATATTGCATGCAACTTCTTTTAATAACATATGTGTAATATATAAGTATCAATAGTTAAGATAAATAAAAAGATAATAAAAAATACTATTAATAGTTACAAAACAGATAATAGTTATATATACATGTAATATATTTAGGGTCCTATTATGATATGAACATATAATTGTGGAACCAAAAAAAAAAAAAAAACATATGGGTTTCAATTAATCGTCTAGGTCCAAACTTCATATTGAGGTACTCACCTCCGCGACCCAATCGTAGAGCTTTCAATGTTTACCTAATTGGTTTTCAACTTTAGCATGAAACTTTTTGAATTTTTCAAAAGTTTCTGACTTCAATTGCATTACGTAAACATATCCATATCTAGAATAATCGTTAATAAAAATGACGAAATATTCATAACTGTCTCTAGCTTTAACATTCATAAGTCCACAGACGTCCGAATGCATAAGCTCTAGTGGTTCCTTAGCTCTAAGCTCTTTTCTAGTAAAAAGTTTTTTGGTCTATTCTATATATGATTCACAAATAGTTAAAGTCCTAATGTTTAACTAGTTTAAAAGTCCGCTCTTTATAAGTCTGTCTATTCTATCAAGGTACAATATCCAAGTCTTAGATGCCAAAAATAGATACCATCAGTGAGAGAAATCTTTTATCATTTTATTTTAGGTTTTTCAACGTTATTAGCTTTAAGCAGCTATGAGTTAACGATTTTAACTCATATAAGTTGTTTTCTAATATTCATGAACAACTATCCAGACTATTTTTAGAAATAATAATTGATTTATTATTAAAAGAAATTGAATACTGTTGTTCCATGAGTTTAGAAATATAAATCATATTTCTATAAAACAATGTTCAAAACAATAAAACTATTGTTACTTTTCCCACTACTCTAGTTGACACACAACATCTTAGGTGTCAACATGCATGATGAACTTGTTCATAACATAGTTGCTTTGGATTGCATGAAACTCTTCGGAAGAGTCTCTAGTATGATGCTTACTTGGCTAGGCTTAGAAGGACACTCTTCTGCCGAGACAAAATTTAGGTCCTAAATAAACCGAAATGACGTTCAATTTACTTAACATAGTTATCCCCGTTTAATTTATTATCGATAAGTATAAACATTTAAGGAGACAACATTACTGAATTACATAATATTTTATTCAAAATTACATTCATACAATATCATAAGTTTTGGCATAAAATTAAACGTGATATATGATACACGAATAATGAATTAGAAAATACTCTAGAAAATAATTATTATGCCATGATAATCTAACATGCTACAAATAGGTGTCACCACAAGGTATGTCAAATATTTGTATGTTAGATTGAGATATTCTTAATCACATAATATAACAGAATAACTCTTATTCCTATATTTATTCCTATATTAGTCAGCTACAATTTTTTGATCAAAGATCATAATCCTTTATAAGTGTAACCTATCATTTCAGATTTCATGAACTTAACTCAAGAATTGCCACCGTAGGGTAGGTTAATCCCAAGACACATCTAGGAATTTTATTCGTTGGGAAGTTAACCTTGATCAACCTATTTTGACACCACCGTAGGGAGACGATAACAAATTAAGCAATTTGGAGGCATCATTTAAGTTTCATGGTGTTGAACTAATGATGGAGACCACGAGGTATATTGTCATATATTCTTCTCCCACTCACTATTTTAGGATTAGGGTTTTCTATTTAATATTCTTAGTCATTGTCTTGGATTATTAATGACTAAGAAGATAATCTAAGTTACTAGGAATTTTTGTGTTACTAGAATGATCATCCTATTAACACCTAATAAATGATTGGATTTTTAACTCTTAAAAATCTAATTTATTATGCATGATCTAATCTATATAATATAAACTCTTTAGTTATAAAGATTAGAATTAATGTGAAATTTCCCAATTTTAACTAATTAAAATCTAGTCACATTATAAATACTAATTATGCGAAATATATCTTTTTAATCACATTAAAAATATATTTCTAATTGGTTTACTAATCAAAATAAATTAAACTCTTTAATTAAATTCAGATTAGTAATAATATGAAATACTCAATTTTAACTCTTAAAATCTAATCACATTATGAATACCAATTATTCAAAATATACCTATTTTAATCACATTAAAACTAATTATATATTTCTAATTTGTGAACCTAGGATTTTCAATTAAAATCCTAACAAATTATGAAATTGGTATTCTATGTATTATTATCTCTATTTTAACTAATAAACTATTTCCTAGGGAAAATAAATAATAATATATGGATGTATGTCATATTACAATGCAACAAGTAGATGCTTCATGATTTTATATGACATATTTTTAATGTATGTACATGTTACATAATTATACATTTATCTGATGAAAATTAATTAAATAAACAATATGTACATGATCAAATTCTTTGGATTTAATGATCTAAATCTAATTTCTAGATTACAAAATTAATTAAGGCATTTTTTAACCTTCACTTGTAGTCTTCATGCTCAAGTATGACAAAAAACTTGATTGTCCTACTAGATAAAATTCCACCTATTTCATGCTTTCAATGGCTTTGATGTATAAGGATGTTTTTATTCGTGTCCAACAACGTGAGCCACAATATAAGTGTTTGCCGGATGACTTAGAGTGGGAATTAGCAACGATGATGGTGGAGCATTTGTAACTCTTTTACAAATTAACAGAATATTTTTCAGGTATTTTTTTTTCCAAATGAATAATTAATATTTTAATACTTATTGCTTTTAATTAATTATTTTTCAACTTTTTAGGTACCAAATACCTCACAGCTAATCTAGTGTTTCCAATGATATGCAAAATGAAGAAAACAATGAATGGTTGGCTTACTTCTCCTTATATTCCAATACAAACAATGGCAAGGAGAATGATTGCCAAATTTGAAAAGTATTGGAGCGATATACCTAGTATAATGGCTGTTGCGGCATTCTTAGATCCTAGGTCTAAGATGTTGCGAATTGGTTTTCATTTTCAAAAGTTGTATAGCCCCAATGCAAATCGCCTAACAAGAAAATGTGCTTGAACTTCTGAAGGTATTGATAAAAGAGTATGACAAGAAATATATGGATGCAACTTCGGTTGAACAAGTTGGCGATTCTTCTACTGTTCATTCCATTAATGTCCTTGGAGGTGGGGATGAGGATGAGGCTGAATTTGAACAATATAAGCGTGATTGTGAAGAAGTTATAGGCTTAAACAAATCGGAGTTGGAGAAATATTTAGATGAAAAAGTTGAAGATAATTCTCCCAACTTTGATATTTTGGCATGGTGGAAAGGAAACAAAGGAAAATATCCGATTATGGCTAGAATTGCCAAAGACATCATAGCCATTCTTGTATCTACTGTAGCTTCTGAGTCCGCTTTTAGTGCTGGGGGTAGATTTTTGAGTCCACATCGTAGGAGATTGCATCCGGACACATTAGAAGCATTAATGTGTGCACAAAATTGGATATGGACTCCACTTCAAGGTATGAAAGTAGTAATAAATTTGATTATATTATGTATATTATTTGTAATTTATAACTTAATCTTTAATTTTTCACTTGATTTGTTCTATTAGGTGGCGTTCCAGAAGAAGAAATATGTCATAAACAAGATGAAGAAGAGTCATCAACATCTTGATTTTATTTCTTATATTTGTATTTATAATTTTTTTGTTACTTTTGGGATGTAAATTAAGGATAAATTTTAACTTTTAATGTTATTTTTTGTTTAATTTGGAGTGTGGTATTTTTTTTTTCAAAATTGGTAAAAATGATTGTGGAATGAATTATGTGACGTGAAATTAGTTTAATTTATTTTAGAAGAAAATTTTGATATTGTTTTTTTTTTTTTTAAATCAAGTTAAAATTTTTGATCCATTGAATTTGTTGCTCCATAGGGAATTTATTAAAAAAAAAATTAAAAAAAAAAATTTTGGGTCAACCCGAATTTTGATTAGGTTAACCCGGTCAATTTTGGACATGATCCGGTCAACCCGGATCTGACCCCGGTCAATCCAGGTTTGACGCGAGTCTGAACAGACTCGCAAAATGTGCGGGTAGGATTTGGGCCAGACCCTCAAATAAATTTGAGGGTATGGGTAGGGTTTGGACCCTCAAATAAAAATGAGGGTCCAATGAGGGTCTGGGCCTGGTGCGGGTCCAGACCCGCATTTTGCCACCCTTACCTACAGATCATCAAGGAGAAGTAAGTATCTAACTATACAATCGTTAATTGATTGAGTACTTAATTTCAATTTTTTGGTTGTGTACTTATAGTTGTTGTGGTAGTCACTTGATACATAACTTGTACCAATTAAATTACTTTGCTTATTTCCATTGCTTTCATACTTGAGTTGGTTATTTTGATTGTTTGCATCTTTTTTTCTTTTCTTGTTTTTTGGGAACTCTTCTTTGTGAACTTGCAGTCTCATACAACAATTTATAATTGCCCCAAACACATATTTTATATGATTTTTAGTACAACAAAAACAAGTCTTATACAATATTTTTTGGCTGCATCAAAATATATTTTATATAGCAATTTCTTATTGTCATAAACTAAGTTTTATACCACATTTTTTATCTCCTGTAAATATAATTATTTGCGAGATTTAATGAAATGCAGCAATAAGTTATAAGCCTTGTACTGCATCTTCATAAGGACATTTTCACAAATATATGTCATAAAAGTGGTTTTGTGACATAATTTTGAGCTTATAAAAGTTACTTTTCTTGTAGTGATAGGAAAAATTGATATTGAATACATAAGTATGAATAAAAGTACCTCAATGCATCTAATTTCGTAAATACAAAAATTGACAACAATAATTAATTCATAAACCTAAATTCATGAGTTAGCTAAGAGTTAGTATAAGAGATCCTCTACTCTTTACTCATACTTTTACAGATTGTCCAATGTGGAGATATGTTTCTAAATATGTGTGAGTGAGAGTAGAGACCCCCTATTTATAACAATGGTAGCTAAATCTTAACCCATAAATGATTCAGAATCCTATACTTTAAGGAGACACAGTCCTAATAGGATTCATAATCCAATACTATGTCATCAAAGAATACATAGTCCTAATAGGATTGAGAACAAGGCCCACACCTAATGAAATAACTCATTACCCTACCATATCTTACATACTATAGATAAGATACACCAAGCCCAATAAATTAATATTGATCACCAACCGAAATGGGTTTTTCGGTTAATTCTTTATTTTGATCTTTCAATCAATTTGGTTTTCATAGGTACAACATATAATGGCATGTACTAATTTATAAAAATTTCTTAAATAATTTGCTTATATACAAACAAAATTGTGAAATATTTAAAAAAAATAACATATTTTATTGAACACATGGATGGATGGCTAGATATGAGATATATATTTCAAATGGCTATGGGAATGGGCATACGGGATAGAGATTATATCTATCCCCAGTTTGCTCCATTGTTATAACTATTTTTGAGTGATTTTGTCAAAAAAAAAAAAAATCACAATCATGATAAATTGTATAATAAATACTCAACATTACATCCACAAGCAATCTCCAACTACATATGGATAGAAAAATGTGCCAGCTTTCATTTCTTTGAATGGTTTTTCATTGGAATTCATTATCGTCAAAGACAAACTCTTTGTTGGTAAATATGGATACCAAAAGAGAAGAAATCATTTTTATTATTGATGAAGGATCATTTAGTTCAATTGCAAAACATATACATAATATGTACATGTTTATTTTTAGTTGAATGCTATGGTCCAATCTAGACAATGCAAACATCAAGATCTAGACATAGGTTTGAAAATTAATTTAGTTTATATCAAAGTAATTAATTTTGTCTCTCTTTCAAATTTCACACTCTCTCCCATGCTCTCCTTCTTTCTGTCTCTTATTTGACTTGATTTTGAGATTAGTAGGAAAAAAAATCTAATTTTCAATGATTAAATCTCCTCCAGTAGAGGAGATCAACATAGGATCTCCTCCAACAACTTCCTCCACCCATCGTGAATGAATGAAGATGATGAAGATAAGATATTTGACGATGGTGCTAATGTGATGATAATGACGAAGACTGGTGTGGCAGATGGTAGGGATGGTAATGGTGATGAAGATGAATTGATGATGGGGATGACAATATGGTTTGTGATTGATGACCGGAATGATTTTAGAATGGATGGTGGGGATGACGAGGATGGAGCTTCTAGAATCTGGATGTTTAGTGGGTTGGCATATAATTTTTTATTTTCATTTTTCGGTTATATTAATTATAGTTTATTATTAAATTAAAAAAGAAAAGATTTTAAAGACTAGTGGAACGGTCCAAGTTTATAGATAGATAGATATTGTAGCTTTAGACCCGACCAGTATACCCCGCAGTATATGACAAATGTTGGGAGGGCTAGTCCTATTAACATCGGGGGGATCGAGTTTGTTATGTCTGTCATGTCACCTTCTACACTTGTGAGGTACTACTGGTTATACGATGTGCGATGGTAGTTTCACCCTGTAGTAGCGGGATGTTTTTGTAAATTTGTCACGGTGTGCGATGCTACTAACTTTTACGCCACATAACCCCTTACACTGAGTGAAGCTAGTCTGGCTGCTCATGTGGTTGTAGCTTCCCCTGGGTTCTCATTAGTGCAGTTTTTAGAAAGAAAAACATGCAATTGAAAACGAATTTTAGAAAGAAAAACGTTTTAGAAATATTTTAGAAAACTATGAAATGTTTTAGCACTTTATGAAAACTTTTGGAACTTTAAAGTGAATTTATAAAATCCAAGATTTTAGAAATAAATTGTTTTAAAGAAAAATGTTTTGAAGAAAATGTTTTTCAGGAGGTAAATTTTTATAAAAAATAAATTTAAATAAGAATACTTACGCACTAACTGAGCTTTATAGCTTATAATGTTTTTGGTTTTATGTTACAAAAACCTCCCAGATGTAGGAGTAAGAGATCAGGGTACCAGTTCGCCTCGAACAGATTAGGTGGGTCAGACGATTGATGAAGTAACATAGTTTCTTTGTAAATATTGTGACTTTGTTATTAAACAAGTGTTTGTGCACATTTTAAAATCATAAGCAAACTTTGTAGAACTTTAATGTCTTAAATACTTGAATATTTGAGATACTGTTGATTATGTTTTGAGAAATTGTCTTGAAATTGAATACAAGATTTTAAAATTTACAATTCACATGTTTAGTAAAATTACCAGTAGTCACGGATTCGCTCCATGACATCCTTCTAGGTCTTGTTAGTTAGACTTCGGAAGGGTCTCGTGGGATGCTTGGTTGGACCACTGGATTCGTTAGAGGGAATTCGAGTTGGGTCTTGTCAAGTAAAGGAAGAGGTTTGAGATCATAAGAGAAGTGTTAGAAGTGTTTTTATAGTTTGAGTAGGGATGACAAACACCAAACATGAATTTAGACTCCCAATTAAAGTTACTACCATAATTGTTTGATAATGATGATAGGTTTCAATGGGAGGAGATTCATTGATGACACTGTCAGAATTTGCAATAACACATCGTTCAAAAGATTTTGTATTGTTCAATGAATTTGGTTTTAGAATAATCGTATATGGTAGGATATAACAAGTATTACAAATTGATTATAACAAGTGAAAAAGAAATCAATATTTTAAAACGTATTGATAATAGATGGAAAGTTTTGTGCATATTGAGTATTAAATTACCAAATTAATAGGTAATTCTTTTATCATATTAAAGAGGTTGTTTGTTTTTAGCATTTATCACTTAATGGGTCTCAATTAGATCCATCAAATTATTTTTGTTTGTTTTTTTTTTTTAAATAGTCAAACCACTTAAAACTAAAAAAAAAAAAATCGTTTAAAAGAAGTTAAAATTTCTTATTTTTTTCTATTACCAAATCACTTAATGATTTTTCAAATATATTATTTTTAACAATTTAAACTTTCATTGCAATAATAATTTAACTTAAGACCATTGTGTTTATATTTATTTAAATATATACACTTAATTTACTCTACTATGATAAATAATCATATTTTAATTATGAATAAAAATATTATTAATATATACATAAAGTGACTTAGTTTTTTTAAAATATTTTATTTGTAATTATTTGTATCATATTAAATAAAATTACATAACAACTAATAATAAAAGGGTATAAATATCAAATTATTAGTTTTCAAATAATTTTAACTTTAAAAATAAATAAGATTATTATACATTTTGAGATAAGCGAAAAAAAAAAAAAAAACCAAACATATCATTCAAATTTTAAATTTTAATTACTATTCAGTTTTCAGTGATTTTAAATTTTTAATCTTGTAATAGTGGCTTATAACTTGCCTATCTCATAATTAAATTTTTTAAACGCTTTATCATTGGTGCTAACTTTTAATTTCATAGTTGGAATTTACTTGTATACTTCTTTATTGGTTAATTTACTTGTAAGCTTTCATAGTTGAGTAATTTACTATCCTATTTTAGGTTAATTTATAGGTGATTTTTCTATATTTGTTATATTCCATAACCGGTTAATTTATATGTAAACAACAATATTTGTCAATTTACCTATGTCCTTTTTTATTTAACTTATTTACTTGTATACTTTCATATTTGATTAATTTCCTTTTATAGTTATATATTTGGTTAATTTATTTTATATGTTCTTCTATGTTTGATTAATTATACTTTTATATTTGGTTGATTCATATTTTCTTAACCAAATATCCATATTTGGATAATTTATATGTAAATATCTTTATTTTCTTAAGTTACTTGTATTCCTTGATATTTGGTTAATTTACTTTTTAATTCCAAGTTTGGTTAATTTTCTTATATACTTCTATATTTGATTATTCCATATTTGGTTAATTTACATGTACACTTCCATATTTGATTAATTTACTTGTATATTTTCGTATTTCATTAATTTATTTTTTTATTAAATTTTTTAAAATTCATTCAAAGTCTAAGTCGAATACACATAGTAAAATACTAACAAGCTATTGAAATTTGCATTTCTGTAATCAGATTTAACTTTTCAAAATAAAACAATGGTATCAAGTAGTTAACCTTCAAACATGAGGATCAAATGTAGCCAATGCTGGTCCAAGGGTAATTTGGTCAATTAATAATTAAAATCAAACAAAATATTATACAAATTAAACAAAAAGTTAATAAATTAAATTAAATTACAATAAAATCAAATCATCAATTACATTAACCTAAATCATCACCATCATCAACAAACTAGATCATTGTTAACCTAGTTCTTCTTCAATCCCAATTTTTTTTCTTCTTCTTCAATCTAGTTTTTAATATTTATAAAAAAATACAAAATAATTAAAAAGAAAAAGATGGAGTAGATCTACTTCATCAGACATGGAGCATCTGCTCCATTGCCACTCCATCAGTGATGGAGTAGGTGCTTCTCTCTATCTCAAATAAAGGATTCCTCTAACTAAATGGACTTCCAAATCTTGATTTCAAATGGATTTTACAAATCTAGCTTTTGGAGATTAAACAATTTTTTTGTTCTTTTAAATCAATTTTTGTCGTCCATCTGAGAATAGATAATGGGGATTGATTTTTTTTTTTTAAAATATTTAGCATTGTTTTTTAAAAAAAAAAAAAAATTCTCAATCATCCATCTTTTTTTAGGTGGAGCATGAAGATCTAATCTTCTTTTTTTTTTCATTTGTTATTAATTTTTTAACTTTTGAACAATTTTTTATTTATTTAAATTAAAGGCATTTTCACCTTTTTGCCCCTTTTTTAAATAGTTAATTCTAATATTTTATCTTAATGTGAGGGGATGTCACTATCTCATGTTTGAAAGGTCAATTCCATTTGTAGAAAGGCAAGTTAAATATTTGGTTAATTCCATGTTTGGTTAACTTAGTTGTATACTTCTATATTTGTTTAATTTACTTGTATAATTCAATATTTGGTTAAATTACTTGTATAATTCCATATTTGGTTAATTTACTTATATACTACTGTATTTGGTTAATTTACTTTATTCTTATGTATTTGGTTAATTTGACGTTTGGTTAACTCAGCCTAGATTAGGCTAAAGCAACATAAATTTATGATTTAACTTCAAGATTCAACCACTCATTTTGGTGATGGACGACTTATTCTTTTCTGGACTTTTTTTCTTGATGATCTACTTGGTAAATGTCATTATCAGTTTCATTAGTCCTAACTATGAGGGGCGCTCTTTGTTCCTTGCCATGGTTTGATTCTTTTCCTTTAAGAATTGATCTTTGTTCCTTTTAAGCTTTATGAATTGCATTTCTTTGTATCTTTTTATTATCTTTTAATAAAATATTGGCTTTGACCAGCAACTTTATGTAAAAAAAAAAAAAAAAAAAATTATTATATTTAAAATAATTATGTTATGTATTACTAATAATCAATTTACAATCACATATATCATTATTTATAATTTAATTTATAGTTATAATATATCAATCTATAATCATAATTATAATTAAATATAATTATATACATATAAAAACATACTAGTTATTATATATATGTAGCCTTATTATAATTTATAAATTGTTATATACCAAATATAAATAAATTACTGATTAGTTGTATGTACACTGTATGTAAACTAATAATATAGATTACTATCATACTACATTGTGGAATATACCTTTTACAAATATAATAATGAATTTTCTACTGCCAAACTCTAACTTCATATGAATTAGTATACTAATTTAAATAATTAATAAACCAATTAATATCCTATTAATGAAACCTATATAATTACTATATATATGTTCTATCAATTAATTAGCTATAATTTAAGATAATATGACTGGTCTTATTTATTATACTATATTATAATATATAATATATTTTTAATAATATTATTTACGGTCATCTTGAATTAACAAAATCTAAATAATAATGTTGATATGCTGTTTTTAAAAATAAATTATAAGTAAATATGATAATTTATTAAAGACTTAAATTCTATATAAATATATATCATACCACTATATGTGTGTCGTCTCTAATTTGTTAATTATTTAAATAATGTTCTTAATTAATTCAATTTATCGTAATATATTTAACTCAAAAGTTATTAATTTAATTAGAATATTATAATATCACTAATAATCATAATATGTAAATTTAAATATTTATATAACCACAAGATAATAGATTAATTAAAATAACATATATAAGCATATTAATTATTTATATAATAATATTAACATAATAATCTTCATACAAATTACATAGATTAATTTATAATTATTATATAAGGTATGTTTATATGTAAGTTATTAATTATTAACATATAAATATATTCAGGTTAGTTATTACATTTTTTTTTTTTGGTATAATAATACTCAATTGTTATAAATATAATCAACTATAAAAGGTATGCTTCAATTTTATTAATTATATTAATAATTTACTATAATTTATTGATAGCATTTATAGATAAATCACAATATTTCATGTTATCTTAATTATATTATTAATTTACATGGTTATAGTCTAGGTTTATAGTAATATCCATATAAGTTATAATTATTAATCCAGTTATAATATTATATGTTAATATCATAAATAGTTAAAGTATATTATAATTATAAACTAATAAAAGTACATATTATAATATGGTATACCTTATTATTATGGTATTTATATCATTGTGTATATATTAACATATATTTATAATATAATTATTATGATTAATTAATAAAAAACTCTATTACATATATTATAATTGTGGTATGATATAAATACTATGTACTAATTATAATATATAAAATTATATTAACACTATTTATATTGTGTTTATATTAATAATACAATAGTATTATATATTATATAATATTAATAGTTTACTTGCGATAATATAATATTATAATCATAAATTATATATATATATACACAAACGTTATATTATAAATATATAGATTGTGTATACAATTGATATTAACATGAGATATATATTATAGTTATATATGTGTATTATATTTATAATTGAATTTTATAATACATGTTTTAAAATATGTATAATTATATGCATTTGTAAGTTGATATTTTATATTTATAGAATAGCTATAAAAAATAGTTTAATAATATAGTAAATAACTACTATATACTTAAAAGATCATTATATTATCATCATCATGATAATATCATACAATATCAACATATATTATATTAATATAATTATATCACACTATATAATACAACTAATAAGTGATGTTAATAAGATATATAATTCTAGATATTAATTATTATATTATTATGATATCAATTTAATGTATAAATTTATATTTCAGTAAATAAATTAATATTAATATATTTTATATTTTATTGCATATAATTAACTATCATATCATGCCCATATAATATATTAAATGTATATAACTTATTAATATGCACTAATTATATCATTACATTTATATTATTTAGGATGTATATTTAATATATGTCTAATTGTGTATTAATATAAATAAAGTTATAATATTAATAATACGAAATATTATTTATTTTACCATGTTATGATCATATATATATATATATATATACATATATATAAAATATTTCAGATATAGTATCATTTGATAATATAATACATGTTAAATCATAACATATAAAATTAAACATAATTTATAATTGATATATAAAATTATATATAAATAAAATAATTTAACAGAATATTACTAATAAACTTATATTTATAGAACAAATATAGCTCATTTTTTTTATACTAATATAATTTAATATATATTTATATTATTATATATTACCGGTATAATTAATTTTATCATTGAATTAATTAATATAACATGCGTTACATAATAAATATATTATTTGATTTAATATACTAATATGTACAACATCGGATTTATGTTTAATTATATTATATATGTTAATATGTAATGTGATTATTATTATAATCATATATTATAAATAATCATATACATACATATATAAATTATTAGGTGTATAGTGACAATAATATACAAATTAATAATATTTTTGTACTATATAACATGATTATAAACTGTTATTATTTATAAGTGTACATAAACATATATATAACCCTAAATATAACATTAATAAATAACAAAATACTAATTTATATATTATTGAACAATATATACCTAATAGTTTGAGTAATTAATGGGTAGTATAATAAACTAATATATTCAAATCACATTAATATGTGCTAATTTACTGATTAATTTATATAATATAGCTAATGGATATATAACATATCAATTTGTTATATGATTTTCACCAAACTTACTATTAAACAAATTACATTTAAATAATGTGTAACAAAACGTTAAATATAAACATATTAGTAAATAATATGTGCATTAAGTATGTTGAATTTATATTATGTTAATAATATAAATTCAATATAGTTACATTGTTGTTTAATTTATATAATATAGCCAATGGATATATAACATATCAATTTGTTATATGATTTTCACCAAACTTACTATTCAACAAATTACATTTAAATAATGTGTAACAAAACGTTAAATATAAGCATATTAGTAAATAATATGCGCATTAAGTATGTTGAATTTATATTATGTTAATAATATAAATTCAATATAGTTATATTGTTGTTTAATTAATAACATACATATATAAAAATTATTAGGTATACATTGACCAATAATATATAAATTGATAATATATATTTATATTATATAATATGATTATAAACCATTACTAAATCATATCATATTCACAATAAGTTTTTCTTGTAAGTCTTAACCAATATATTAACCAAATAAATTTAAATATAACTATACACTAGTATAATAATAATAATAATAACAACCATACATGTATTATCATTATAAGTATAACATAAATTATATTAATATTAACCATATTTGGATATACAATTACATAAATCACGATCACATCATTATATATTTAGTTACATTTAAATAATGTGTAACAAAACGTTAAATATAAGCATATTAGTAAATAATATGCGCATTAAGTATGTTGAATTTATATTATGTTAATAATATAAATTCAATATAGTTATATTGTTGTTTAATTAATAACATACATATATATAATTATTAGGTATAATATATATAATATATGGATTAAGATTAAATAAGTTTTATATTATTAATATTATAATTAATATAATATATATTTATTCTCATACAGTTATATTCATTTAATATAATAATAAAACATGATATAGCTATATGAAAGATTAACATTATTTGTCAGTCCAATATAATCATATATGATATAAACTACTCAATTATATATTATTTAAGTTATTATGATATAAACTTAATATAATTATATAACAATATAATTATGTATCAAAATTAATAATTTTTGATACATAATTATATGATCACATCACTATATATTTAGGTGTTATTTATTAAATAAACAACATATATATTTATATAAATAATATATATGTACTATTATTATAATATTATATAACTTATTTAATTCAAATATATGACATTATAAATATTTAATCATAATTATGATATATATATATTATAGTTGATAGTATAATTAATCATTATAAAAATTCTATAAGGGTTCAATTACATATATATTACATGATTTTGTATTAATAATATTATATGATCTATTAATAATTAATTGTTTTAATTTTTCATCCAGGCCAAATAAGTATATTTTCACCCCAAAAATTATATATACACTCAAGTACACCTCATCAAAATACTTATTTTATTATCTAATTAATTTTAGTGGAGATCTTTTTTCAACAAATAAGGCAAGTAAATTATGATTTCTTCTAATAATACTTAATTTAAAACTTTTCACTTTACAATCAATTTTTTAAAAAGATTGTAAATTATTCTTCCCACTTTACAATTAATTTATATTTTAAAGAAATTTGATATTCGAGAAAAAAAAATTGAAAAGATATATATGATTTTATTTCGATTTAATTTTTGATTGGATTCAATTTTTGATGCTAGTATTCAAATAAATTTCTTGTCATTTAATTAAAATGTAAATTTTTATCTCGACTCAACGGTTGCATAAATTTTTATCTCGATTCAACGAAGTATTATATTACGAAAAAAGAAAGTTTGAATTAGTAATGATTCCTCATAAAATATTTGGAATAAAACAATATATATTCTTTTTTTTTCCTTTTTATTTTTCCTTTTTAACTAAATATAATAATTCATTATGATTTTAATTTATTCTCAATATTATGCAATTAATTTATTTTTTTTTTGAAAATCTTTTAACATTAGAAATTAGTATTTTAAAATTATTCTTAATATTTTGGAATATTTTGAAATTAATTTATTTTTTAAAAATTGTTTGATATTTAAAATTAATATTTAAAAAAATTAATGATTTAAGAAAATAAAAAGGTTTCATCAAATACACGAGAAAGTGAATAATAATTAATATTTATGGGTATAATTACAAATTATTTATCCTTTCTAATATTTTTCTTTAAGAATAATATTGTAATTTTAGAAATAAACCATGTTGGAGTGTACATACCATTTTTTAAGGGTGTAAATATTGCTACTCCAATAGTAAATGAACCAGTCCAATAGCATTATTCAAGCATATGAATCGAAGCTCACTAGTCCTAAATACACCCTTAGCAACTTCTAAATGCACACAACCCAAATTCAAAAAATAAAAAAAAGGAAGATTAATATTAAAGTAGAAACAAAAACCCATGCCCTCTGTTTTGTTGATAGACAACTGCTTGTCTTGGTCTCATTAAGAAAGAGAGAAGGAGATAATAGAAGAAAAGAGAGCAAAAACTAAAGGAGAAAAAGAGACCAAAAACATAGCAGAAGAAGAGAGAGTTTTAGAGATTAGAGAGAGAATTAAAGGAGATGATGATGAATTCATATAAATTAGAAGAAAACAAGTTATTGAGATGAAAATGATGAAAATAGAAGAGAGAGATAGGAATGGTTTTGAGAAGTAGCTGATAAAAAGAGACGTAGAGATAAAAAGAAGTATGAAACTAGAGAGAGATGACTAATCAAAACAGAGCAGTAGAGAGAGCTAAAAAGAAGAGAAATTTTTGTGATGAAAACCAGTCAAAATAGCACAAAAAATCATGAAGGAGAAGATAAGAACCAAAACAAAGATAGAGATATCAATAGAAAAAGAAAAGGAAAATAGATATAAAGGAGGAAGAAGAAATAGAATAGATCCTACAAAGAAAATATGAAGAAACAAGAGGCAACGGTAACAAGACAAGTATATCACCATCCTAATTAGTTATCCACACGTGTGTGAAAGTGAATATTCCATACCTACTCTTACATGTTTTAACCTCACCTTTGTACTTGTAGCCTCATACATATTTGTTTCAAAACCACAAAAGTTACTTTGTGACCATCCTGAGAGAAAGAAAAGAAAGATTGTCAAATCAGACAACTTTAGTAATTGCAGACCCAACAAAATTTAAATTAAATACAACATACTGAATCTTTTGACTCTGATTCAATCAATTCTCTCTTTACTTTACTTGGTATTGACTTGCTATATCTGTTGCCAATTAATAAAGGTACAACTATACAAGACAACAAATAAATTCAAGGGGAGAACCAGACTATTGTTGGGTAACTCGATAACAAAGACAATTGCACACAAAATGAGACCAATGGTAGATAAATTCTTTAGACACCCCTTTATTAATATACTCTCTGATTACAAAAATATTACATCATCAATTATCAAATCATAGTTTGAAAAAGCTAGTATATTATCTCGGCCCCAATGGCCACTAACAAGTTAAAGTTGGTTATAAACATTAGAATGAAATCCATGTCTATAACATATTGATAACACACTTATAAAATATCATTCTCCTATGATCAGCTATGCTCTAGTTTACACTCACAACACAACCAACTGCAACAGATATTTACAAAAATAAATAAAATTAAAATCCAACCCCTAAATAAAAATAATTTATTATCATTCAACAATAAATATAATTAAGCAAAATAAAGCTTTAACAAATTAAACAAAAATAGTTAATATGGTCCAAAACTTAAAAAAATAATAATAATTAAAATTCAAAAACTACTATATGTTCAACTTATGAATTCTATCAACAAAACTAACGAAAAATAATCAAGATTGTAAATCGATTTATCTAACAAGTGAACTTAGAATATTACAAGAAAAAATCATCATAAAATATAAGAATTTGGAAAGATCTAAAAGCTCAAAGACAGACATGAACCCTCTAATTGAACTAAAATAGTACCTTACCCAACTGTTCTAAAAGAAATTATAAATAGCTACCAAATATAAAGAGAATATAATAAACGGTTAGTAGATAAAGGCATCAACTTTAATACAATGTCTAGGAAATATACCTGATTGCAATTATAAAAGTGTCAACCAGAATCTGAAAACCAATCAAAACAAACATAATTGAAGCAATCATCCCCTTTTGGAACAGCAAGCCCCTAAAACCACAAAATCAAACATTATGTACCTTACAAATTCCTCTGAAACAAACAAAACAGAATAGGTTTTATATTCACAAAAGTCACATGCCACATTATCTTATTATAGGTACAATCTCATATAATAATAAAGCATTGCTTAGGTCATTAAAATGTTGCTAAAGCTTTTCATTTGCAAAATTAATGCAAAATTACTCAAAACTACAAAAAAGATCATGTCAATCAATGAAAGAAAACATTATTAATCACATTAAAACTGAATTTACAAACTACAAAACTCACAACAAAATTAACTTTAAGTTATTTCTTCTTTGGTTCTGACAACTTTGTTTGAACAAGTATATTTCCACACTAGTACCCAAAAGAAGGTCCAGAAATGGAATATAAAACTAGAGCAGTAGTATATTAAAAGACAATCACATTTAGGGTCATAATAAAGCATAACATGCACAAACAAAATAGCAAATCAGAAAGCATTTGCAAGCTCAAGATAAAAAATCTTATTAAAATTATTGTTCCCTGTAGTTGTAAAAGACTTCTTGGACGCCAACTTTTGGGTATCAGTACAATCAAAGCATTATTATGAGAATGGTATCTAATAACTTAATAGTTTAAAATTTCATTGTGCTCAAACAAAATTTTTATAAATAAACATATAGAAACTAAAAGCATAACATTTAGCTGTTATATTTAAAGCAATCAAAGCTATAAATGTCCAGAATTCTAATCTGAATTTGGGAGTTCAGATCTTGCCTAATAGACCTATTACTCTTTTCAACAAGCTTGGAAGAAATATCCAAACCATTCTGCTTTCTTAGAAAAAAACATAGATTAAGAGGAACAGTTATTGATGATATAAAGATCATAAGTATACCAGTTAAATAGGCGAGAGTAAGCAATCTTAGCCAATGCATCTCAACTAGCAATAGCAGCATTACAATCTTTCATAATACGTCATGGGGTTTGAATTGTATGAGTATAGAGCGTAGCCAACAAAAGCTTTACATCACACCTGATTAAAGACATTTCAAGCATCTAAAACCAAAAATTTCAGCATTGCATTGTGTATGCCACCCATGCAAACAGGTTATATGCATTTGACTGAACAGCTCTGCTAGAGAAAACTTCCTCTTAGACATCCATGAACACTCGTAGATTTTCAATCACATTACACTTATTGATGCAATTCTTACACCAATATTCCTTTTCTTGGATACCCACCCAACTCCCTTACCTTTCAATTCTTACACTTATTGATGCAATTTTGACACTACCCACAAACAGTACGTTTTGTTCAAACTCACTATAAGTTATCCAATGCATCCAAAAAAATCATCACGCTCACAATCTTGTGTTTCGACTAAAAATAAGTCACTAATGATCTTTACACAATTCTAAGTATTCTCTAACTTATCACCCACCATTCAAGCTTCGAAAACATCATACATGCACATTCTGGATTTATTTCACCTCAACTTTAGTTCTCACAAGGTTCTCCTCATTTTATTCTCTCAAAACTTACGCTCAACACTCTTATAACACATACGAGGTGGAAATTATGTACAAAAAAATCACAAATGTTTTACAATGCATGTGAATAAATAATGAAAAACCACTAATATGTATTCAAAGGACCTCATGAAAGGAATCAAATATCAACAACATGTCAAACATTGTTTACTCCAACAAAATAGTTCAACTTTTCAAGATCAACTAGGTTTTTTCTTTAGGTTGTAACAGAGCCAATGGATGAATAGCTAAAAGAAAGAAAAAATAGAGTAGTTCTCAAATGAACTTAGAATCACAATACGAGTTTTAAGAAATTAACTATTTAGGCTAAAAGAAAGAAAGGATAAAGTAGTAATGAATTTGAAGCAAAACAAAAATATTGTGAAATTCCAGCCTAAACTATACTAGAAGAAAAATTCATAATTCATGAAATGCTCATTGGAAAACTTTGAAAACTCACAATTAAATATTAGACATCTAGACCTTCAACTTTTATTTACAAAATTTCCTCAAAATCGAACTGCAATAACTAGTTCGGAGCTGCTCAAATTTCATAAAAATTCAGCTTTGGTAAAATTTCAGCCTGATATTTCTAAATTCTAATAGCTCCAACTTACCCAATTTAACTCCGAATCTTGCTATCTACCTATCAAACAATTCACCCCGAAGGACGCTAATCCTAACTGCAATTTGTTTCAAAAATCAAGTTGCAAAAAGGTCTTAAATTAACCAAAACAGTAGCTAATCTCTACTGTCAGATTTTTCTCCCAAAAAAAAAAAAACATTGTTGAAATTTTTGATTTTTTCATTTATTTTATTAAAAAAATAAAAAATAAAAAATAAGCACACACACATATTCTACCCCCAAACCTAATCTAAACATTATCCTCAATTTTGAAACTAGACAGCAAGAGGTGTATTCACTACAAGAACAAATGATAGTGAGGGCTCATAATGGGCTGAACTAGACAACAATAGAGAGAAGAGGGGTAGCGAAGGGAGAATAAGTACATACCACAAATCTCTCGAGCACAGGTACCAAAATTGCAATGTTGCGGTCTGGGAGACATTCAGCAATTGCAACACGTATACTTGTACTATTGACAACAAATAAAACATAAGTCCTTTAAAAAATGAACATCTGAAAATCCAACATAAATAGTCAGCTGACACAGGAAGAAAGTAAGCCTTTCAGTTGAAAGGAACGCCAAAAGTAGGGCCACATAAGCTTCTGCTATCATCTTCTCTGCATCTTTCCTCCCTTCCAGCAATGCTTCCTCATCATTCTGTAGAATCAATACAATGCAGATTTTAAGCAATGTTAGTAATGATAGAAGTCTATCTGCAGATATGTTAGCCATCACACAAAAGCATTATATAGATAGGGCCCAATAACATGAGAGGAACAATTCACCCACCCAAGTCACTACATTCCTTTCTCTGGCAGAATCACTAGCCCCTCAATTAGCAAGCAAAATGGAACAGAGCAGTGTAATTACATTCCCATGACTCTCTTCTTCTAAGCCATCTGAATTAGGTAATGGTACTCTCGCTGCTGCCAGTTGTGATCTGCAGTGACCATACTATATGCTTTTAGTAAACAAGCAACATAATATTTATATATCACATACTAAGAATAAAACATTTTTTTGGGAGGCATCATAGGTTCAAATAGTTTATTCTGATCAGATAACCGTGATCCTAACTACCAGAATAGCAACTTACAGATCAAATCATCAGTAACATATCAGTTGAGGAATAAGTCCATTATTAAAAAATAATGATAAATAAAAAAAAAAAAAAAAAAGGACCCAGCCAGTACTATGGATGCAAACCTAGATAGCAATGCTTAATTATGTTGGGAAAATGGCAAATTTCATCCCTTCATATTTGCAAAACCAAAACTCAAAATTTTCATAATTCCCAGGTAACATTTAAATTTAGATTGAATAGTGGAGATGTACAAAGATCTTATAGCTTATATAAAAGGGAATGAATTAACTCAAGGTTTTGGCCTTAATTGCCTAGAAGGGAAAAAAAATTCAGATTTTGGAAATGTTGCAGACACTTCATAATCAAGCTTTAGGATCTCAAGATTTAAGATAAATAGTACTAGTGAAAATAAAGACCGACGTAAAGCTATAAGAAAACAAATTCAGTTCAGATAGAACTAACAAATTTGTCACACCATGTACCAACAGCTTCATGCAATCTACATATACAGGCAAGAGGATAAATATAAGCGAAATTAACCTGTTATATCCATCCTTCTCTACCAACTTCATGAGAAGGCTCCATATAGCAACCAGGAAATCTAATTCCTGATCAGTCAAATGTCTATCGTTCTGATGTTCAACATCAAAACTCTCTCTAAGATGAGACAAAGATGAGCTGAACGAGGGGAAGTGGTTGGCTATTAACAAAGACACGGTCTCCAGCCTCCACATGCAGCAATGTGCTAGCAGGGTTGTCATTTGTTAAATTCCTTAGAACCTTCCCAGAGGTTAAAACCCACTCATTAATCAACCTAATCTAGGCAATTGAGAAGCTCAAATGGAAATAGAAAGAACTTAGTCATAGCAGGTCATGTTGTTTAAATGATTGTACCACCCAAACTAAAAATACATATGTAAGACATATATACAAATTTTATATATTAGAAATACCTTGACAGCTGCAAGAAGGTAGTCAACTAGAAGAGTGAACTTTTCTTCGTCATAGGCACATGAGCAAATGCTTTCATGAGAACAATGGTGTTTCCCATTATATGATCTTTCACAATTTCCACCATTACTAAACAGCTGATGGCAATTTTCCCTATTAGTTGTATCTTGGCTCATCACCATTTCGTAAGGGTGTTCTTCTTCAACACCTCCATTCGCTGCCTACTTTTCATAGTTTGAGATTTCTTTTATTTCGCAGATAGTAAATCCCATTTTGAAAGTTCAAAAACATTTTCATCAAATGCATACGGATCTTCACTATCCTCTAAGAGCTCATACTTGTCATCTTTTCTACTATTTGGAATCTCTACAAGACCAAGCTTCATCCTCGAACCACTTATAGGTGTTCCACCACTAAAACTCCATAGTGTCCAACTACACGAACCATGACAAGGACGAATGGGGATCTCATCTTAAGCAAGCAATTGTCATTCATGGATGTCGGAGTATTTCCAGAACTGGAATCAAATGACCCAATTGGTCAAAGGGCAACCACAAACAGCTCTAAGTTGCATTGAAGCTCTTTTCAGAGGAGGATTTCGGAACTGGAATCAAATGACCCAATTGGTCAAAGGGCAACCACAAACTGCTCTAAGTTGTATTGAAGCTCTTTTCAGAGGCGGAAGCTGACCTGATGCCAAAGTATTTTTCAAAAAAACTAATGGCTATCACCTCATTGTTGCCCACTGCAGATTTAAGGATAAATACAACAAGTTAGAAAACAAAAAAGAGAGAAGGATGCCATAAATAATAAATGATATAAGAATTACTGAGTACCTTTATTGTCTATAAATAAAGCCAATTCAGATATGTGACCAATCCAATCAGGGGAGGTGGCAGAACTTCTAAGTAAATAAAGTTCTACAAATAGAAGTCATTAAACAATTATTCAGATGCAAGCGAGAATGAAGAATGAAAGACGAGAATTACAAAAAATACAAATGAAAAGCTATCCCTTACATCAATGATTATCCAACCCAAGGGTGCAATTCATATACCTGTTTCTGAAGGTCAGTAATCTCCTTCTAAGCCAGATTGTAATCACGTTCATACCTCCTCAAGTCAATCTAGAACAAAAATGAATTAGCACCATAGGAGACAAAAACGACCTAACTGAAACAAAATAAAAAAGATTTGAGTAACGTATTTAAAACCTTTAATTCCTTAATGGTTTTCTGTAAATTTGATTGTTCAAAGATAGAGTTCTACAATTTTTGGTTGATCAGAGAGTATGCCTCAACCATCCTTTCATATTCCACTGCATGAACAAAATTTCTATTAGTGCACCAAATTTTAATTGTCAAACAAAATAAACAAAGACAACCTAAGGTCCTCAAGCAAAAACTTGACCATGGTAAAACTAAATTCGTTAAATCTATAGTATATGCTTATGCTTTTGATGCTCAAGTTTACGAACATTATAGAATAAAACACATTCTAATAGACTTCAGATAATTTAATCACACATAGTTTTTGCAAACACTCATTCTTCATCATTTGAGCCATAGAGAATTCCTTCACAGAATTAGTGGTAGCTGACCAATATTATTAAAACTTGCCTAAACTCCTGGTTATTTTGCGAGAAACTAATCATTAGATCAATTGCACATATGCCAATAATACAGTAGCAGCATTGCATAAATTTCAAAATTCTACAGTAATTCCAGTGGAACGTGCAGCTAATGAACCCCCAATTAACTGAAGCATGTTACATCTAAACTAGCAAGATATTTAGTTTAAGCACCACAAGACACAAATAATCAAGAAAATCCTCTCTCCAAGATTATCCCTTAGAAAGAAAAAGTTATTTTATTGTCTCTATGACACAACACTCGCAAGCAATCTCAGATGCAGAATTTAAAATAACATAACGAGTTTTAAGTTGCATAAGGCATGGCTTTTGGCATGTGATAATAAATTTAACTTTTTGGCTCTGAAATTACAACCTGAAAACGAACTTCCCCACTCATGCTATAACACATTTAAAAATTACAAGGCAATGTAGCAACAAATTAATCACTATGTACTGAATTTATCAACCTCTTTCTTAATATTAATAAGTTTTTGGTATTACCTCTTTCATCCAAAATGACACCGACTTTCTCTTCTAATTTATAAAGGACCTACAAAAGCATCCAACTAATTTAGGTTCCTATCGCAAAGAACTTGCATGCCCATAAATTTCATAAAAGAGACAATCAATTTTTAGCATTAAAAAACTTTAATAAATATTTCCAAACATAAATACTAATCATCTAGAGGAACCATGAGAATAATTGCTAAAGCTTTCAAATCAAAGATAAAAGAATGTCGAAGTTACCCTAAACAAGAAACAGGAAGATCCAAAAGGAAACATTTGATCCAAAAGCATGGAGGAAAAGATAAAAAAGGAACAGCCTCTTAAATGTAAAAAAACATGATTCATGCCACACAAAACAACAAAACTATTGAACAAGAAACTTGCCCAAAATGGCCACGTTTGCAAATTAATGATGTTATGTTAGAATCTAGGATGTTTATGATCAACAAGATACAGCAACGAAAGTGCCACAATGTCCCATTCCATAACCGCTGAGAAAATAATCTATATCCCTCCTTTCTACTAGCCATCTCTATATTATCACATTGCGACAAGTGACAACAAAATACTGCTATTCCATGAATATCACAGTAAAGTAACCAAAAACATCAATATTTACAATTATATGGAATCCGTAAAAATAACAATTGCCTGAAAATTAGGTGCGACTAAAAGTACAGCAAACATACCCACTGCAATACTGCTTCAGATTCCTTTCTTCCCAACTGTTCATGTAGCAGCATCAACAACCTCTTGGTATTTTGCATATATTTTAGCCAGCTGCAATAAAATCAACTTCAGTTCTTTAAAAACAAACTTAACAACCATACACACAATCATAACATATTATCCAAGAAGATGAAATTCAAGTGTCAACATGATCACTATTACATATATATATACAAAACATGTTGAAAATGAAAACCAAAACCCTAAACCCTAAATAGGAGTACAAGGGTTAAAACGAGTACCGATTGGAGATGGAGCTGGTGCTTCTCGGCCTGGACTTGTGCTAGCTCCAACGTACGCTAATCGAGAGAATTCTAGAGCAGCGCATGTTGCGACTCCAGCTTCGAGCAGTCTTCAAATAAGGATATGTACTTCTACTCAAGAGAAGTGCGGGTCTGCTCAACCGTGATAGAGGCTGCTTCGACACAAGCCTGAACAGTGTGGGGCTGGCTCTGCAGGTCTCTGATGAAGGCATCAGCCATGATTGCCACCGAAGAGAAGTCGTCGGAGAGGTGCAATAGCTCTTTGTCAGAGATAGAGAGGGGCATTTTTATCTTTTTGAAATCAAAACGCTATTCATAGGTGTTTATGGGTTGGTTTAGGGAGGGAATTTGTTTTGTTCTTCTAGCCAAGTGTTGAAACAGAGAGAAAGAGAGACAGAGAGTGTGTGTTTTGTGTTTTGTCATGGATGTTTGAAAGCAAACTTTAGATTTTCAATCACATTACACCCATTGATGCAATTCTTACACCAAAATCCCTTTTCTTGAGTACCCACCTAGAACTCGCCTACCTTCCACTTCTTACACTTATTGATGCAATTTTTACGTTACCCACAAACGGTACGTTTTGTTCAAACTCACTAATAAGCGATCCAATGTATCCTCAAGAAAATCATCACGCTCACAATCTTGTGTTTCGACTAAAAATAAGTCACTAATGATCCTTACACAATTCTCAGTTTTCTCCAACTTATCACCCAGCATTCAAGCTTTGAAAACATCATACATGCACATTGTGGATTTATTTCGCCTCGACTCTAATTCTTACAAGGTTTCACTCATTTCATTCTCTCAGAACTTAGGCTCAATACTGTTACAACACATGCGAGGTGGAAATTATGTACAAGAAGATCACAAATATTTTACAACGCATGTGAATAAATAATGAAAAACCGCTAATATGCATTCAAACGACCTCATGGAAGGAATCGGATATCAATAACATGTCAAACATTGTTTACTCCAACAAAATAGTTCAACTTCTCAAAAGATCAACTAGGTCTTTTCCTTAGGTTGTAACGGGGCCAATGGGTGAATGGCTAAAAGAAAAAAAAGATAAAGTAGTGATCAAATGAACTTAGAATCACAATATGAGTTCTAAGAAATTAATTATTTAGGCACTGAACTTCTATTGACTTTTTCGCCCTCCTAAGCTTCTTCTTTTTTCTTCTTTTTCAACTTTTTTTTTTTTTGTCTTTTCGCTTTCTTTTCTTTTCCTTTTCATTTTCTTTTCTTTTTCATTTCAATTTCCTTTTTTTTTTTCAATTCATGCTTATGCTTACATATGTAAGAATTTTTTCTTTGATAATGGTTTGTAAGCATACATAACACTTTTTTTTTCCCCTTTTTTTTTATATTCACCACGACTTCACTTCATCAAATATAATTTTTTTTTCAATCCCCACCTTCTTTTGCCTAGATCTTAGTCTCACATGTGAATCTAAGCTCTAAAGGATAAAGCTTAGTTATTTCGGGTTTGGACATGGATTTATGTAGGGTAAGAACAAAAATATTTAGGCTAATCATATGTTTGGCTTCAAATTGGCTATTGGCGCACACACAATAAAGGTAAGGAAAAGTGTTTGGCCTTTTACTAGTTTAAGCACACAAAGCCTAGTATCATTTCTCAAAAGTTGTCAAACTTTTCATTCAAAGCAAACGACTTATTTAATGCAAGACATGCTATTTCCTTCCAATACAAAACCTATAGAGGTCAATCTAATCAATTCAATAATTAACGAAAAGTATTTAAGAATTAGAAGAAAACATCCCTCAACAACAAAAACGTTAATAGCTCAAATTACTCACACGGGAAGTCTCCACTAATAATCCACAACTATACATGCTTAATGTCTCTCCACTCTCCTGACCAAGATTTAAGCCCTTGAAAACCTCCAACCATGTTTAGACTTTCATGGCTACCTTCTAGTCAAAACAACCAATTACAATACGCGTAGATTTCTTTATTGGACACACTAAGACAACCTAGTAATGAATTTGAAACAAAACAAAAATACTATGAAATGTCAACTTGACCTCTACTCAAAGCAAATTCATAACACATGAAATGCTCATCGGAAAGCTCGTACTTGTCATCTTTTCTACTATTTGGAATCCCTACAAGACCAAGGTTCATCCTCAAACCATTACCACTTACAGGTGTTCCACCACTAAAACTCCTTAGTGTCCCACTACACGAACCAGACAGAGGAACAAGATCTCATCTTAAGCAAGCAATTGTCATTCATAGATGTCGAAATAGTTTTAGAATTTGAATTAGAATGACCTAATTGGTCAAAGGGCAACCACAAACTATTCGAAGATGCATTAAAGCTCTTTTCAAAGGGGGAAGCCAACCCGGTGCTAGAACAATTTTCAGAAGAACTAACGATTATTACCTCATTGTTGCCCCCTATAGATTTAAGGAGAAATACAACAAGTTAGAAAACAACAAAGAGATTAGGATGTCACAAATAATAAAGTGATATAAAGTGAGTACCTCTACTATCTGTAAGTAAAGCCAATTCAGATATGTGACCAGTCCCATCAAAGGAGGTGGCAGAACTTCTAAGTAAATAAAGTTCTACAAATTGAAGTCATTAAACAATTTTTCAGATACATGCAAGAGTAAAGAACGAAAGACGAGAAATACAAAAAATACAAATGAAAAGCTATCCCTTGCATCAATGATTACCTGACAAAATCTTCATGAGAAATATGATGACTTTGATAAAAGATAGCCGAGATCCATGAGAATTCAAGTTCCCTTTCATTCCAAGCAAATGACTCTATATAAGAGAAGAAGTTAAAAGTTAAAAATTTAATAGCTCAGGCTGTTTTGAGCTTTGCAGACAGAAATGGTAGGGATAGAATTTTTACCTAATTATCGTTACTAAGGAAAGTAGCAGTTTCCATGATTTGTTAACAACAATAGGAAGTTCTGCAGATCCAGGTCATGATTTGTATCCTAAATAGAACGTTTTATCCGACCCTGTATCAACATTATTATTCGTGCATTTAGTGGAATTTCTTCTTCAAATGACAATATTTCATTAAAAAGCAAACAAATAGAAATTGAAAAGAAAGGGGAATAACAACAAATTACTGAGTGGTAATTGATAATCAAGGGGAAAAATCAACAAAATTTCAAAATCTATTGTCTTTACATGTAAATTACACACAAAATAGTGACACATCATCAACAATAATAAACACAAAATAAACTATAGTGCCATTTATTTGGGGGCTGACATGGCCAAACATAAAAAAGAATGTATTTAAACAGACTAAAGTCATAAGTCTCATGACTATTCACAATGTTGCTATAGCATGACATATCCCAATTAATTTATTGAAGAACTAAAAGGAACCAACAACAGATCTAAATGTTTTGTTACAATTAATATAAATTTGAGCACCACCTCTGATGACTGCATAGACAAGATAAGGGAAGTAAGTTTGCAAAGTAAACCTTGTCAATATAATAGATGTCTGTACTTTCTCCCATTTTCAATGCACTTGTTAATTAAAAGAAATTTCCAATTTGCACTAATAAGAAAAAAAAAAATTTCCTAATCCGAAGCATTCTGACCCTTTTCTTTTTATTTTATTTTATTTATTTATTTTTTTCCATCATTAAAAGCTAAACAATTCACATCTAATAAAAACATTAAAACAGACTATCAAACTAAACAAACATACAGGTTCACACCTCCATAACAAAATAACAGTTCATGATTACCTCAAAGACTGCATCAAGCCCTCCTAATTCTCCTAGATTTTCCGTGAAGATACCTTCAGTCTTCCTCACTGTACCAGCAGTATCTAAATAAAAGAAAAGGAAATGTTATAACAAATTATTTCTTACATGCTAACCTGATTTCATTTTGCCTAGCACCTCATGTGTTTATTCCTTGCACGATCACCAATTCCACAATATATGGATTTTTGTCCAATTACCTATATTATTATTAAACTTTGGGTTACAATTGGGCTTACGCTTAAATTGGATTAATTTATTGATTCTTAAATTTGGACTCAATTTATTTTTTGGATTCGCTTGGATTCGGTCCTTACATCTTAAAATTATATTAAACTCAATTTAGAACTTATAGAAAAATTAATTAATTTTCTAGATTTCAAATCCCAATAAAATATAAATTACTTATCTATATAAGTCTCGTACCCAAATATTCTGTTCATCCATCTACATTTTGTTTTTCTTTTTTTTTTTTTCTCTCTCGGTTGCACCTGTACTGTTTCTTTCATATCCTTTTCTACTAAAAGTCTCAAGTTTTATGTTCTTTTGTGTTTTGAACTAGACATGAAGAAATATATATATAACATAGTCACCATACATGAACAATCTCAGTTAAGACTTTTGTATCAAAGATGAAATGGACTGCAGTTGTAGACTTACCACAAACGAAATACCCAGTTTCATTGCTTTCTACGGACTCTTTTGATTACTTATCTCAAACCAAACCCTTTTATATATAACACTTTTATACTTAGTTTGAGATTACATCAGTAATCAAGGATGTTTCATGATACTCATATGAAGCAAATATTTTGTAAATGCACATAAATTGAATAAAATAAACATACTTTATTTATTATTTATTTAAAAGTTTACAAATTACAAACTCTTAAAGCACAAACCTTAATACTATTAAGAAAAGAGAAACATGTGTCAATTCCTAAACCAAATAAGAATGATGGTGGCATACATATTTCAAGATAGAGATTGAGGCTTGATATTAAAGATGGTGGAGTGTCAATTGTTAATATAACATAAATATTTATTTTTGAGAGAGGTTGAGGCAGTGTAGCTTATTTATATATATGTATATAAATATAATAGAAGTAAACATATTGAGAATAGAGAAATGAATGAACTGAAGACAAGAACAAAGAAAAATGAAAAAGAAAAAGTGAGAAAAGAGAAAGAGAAGGATATTCCGGATAGATGAACAGGAAATTCGAGTATCTGATTTGTCTGGATAAGTATGTTTATTTTAATGGAATTTGGAATCCTGAAAATTAATTAATTTTCTTATAAGTTCTAAATTGAATTTTATGTAATTTTAAAGTGGATCTAGATTTAAGCAAATGAGTTATGTGAGTGGATAATTTTATTTTAATTAAATTGATTAATTATGTTTATTTATATTTCAGCTTTTTATTTATTTATTAAAAATTGAATATTTATTTATTTAAATAATGTGTTTGGATTATTAATTATGTTTTATGATTAAAGCCAAAATTTATTATAATTCGTAGATATGTATCAGAAATTTCAATTGAAATTTATGTTTTCCGCTTGAGTTTATTATAAGAAATGTTTAGAATATTTTTAGCAATATTATTTTATGCTTTGAGAAAGAACATTGATTTATGCTTTGAGAAAGGTGTTTATTCAAAGTTATATATGTATTCAAAAAGAGAATTATGTATCCTCGCACATAAGAATTGTTTGAGATTTGAAAAAATAAAAATAAAAATGATTTCAAAACACTAAAGTTATACCCTCGTCTCTAATAGTTAGACAAGAAATACATGTGTGAGTTCTAGATTCGGCTAGCACATGTATGATAGATTTTACCTCTCATTCTATGTGTGTATGTTAAGTATCTCTACTATGTATAATAGACTATTTTGAGCATTAGTTGATGTAGATATTCATATTACATGTGTTATTTATTGTGGTTGATTAGTAAAGAGAGAGATTTCAGAAATATTTTATAGATAAATAGTTACAAAATTTATTTTATAAAGTTACAAGGAAATGATTCATATAGATATTTACAACTTTGTTGTGATATCATATTTAAATTCAATTTTATTTTCAAATATGAATGTGTTTCAACCTTCAAGAATTATTGATGTGATGTTTTATTTAGAAATATTTTTACAAAAGGTATATCCATTCACTAGGCGTTAGCGCTCACCCTTTTATAAAAACTCATTTTTTTAGAAATCTATCACAAGTTCGTGCAAATGATTGCATATCGTGAGAAAGACCATATGGTAATGACAAAGTGCATTAATGATATTTTTAAGTAGAAACATTTTCACATTAGTGTGTATTATTTTTAATTAATCAGATTTCTTAAATGTGTTTCAAAAATATTTTTGCAAATGGAATATCTTTTCCAAGTATTTTATGAATATTTTATATATTTCGTCTATGGGTCTAGTATAAAAAATGTAAAAATTTTCGATTTGTTTAATTTATATTTATAAAACGGTTATGAGATTTACGATGATTTTTCTAAATGATTTTCTGTAAATCCAAATTTCAATAAGAAACGTCCAATTTTCATAAAATCCTTCTGAACTCGAGATAGGAGTCGGGATTGGTGATATCATTAGGTATTGCAACTCATAGTCGCGACTAGTAACTTTACTGTCCCTTACAACTCCAAGTCATAGCAACTTGTGGTAGGCGATGGTCACCTAGACAAACTTGAATGGTGTAAGCAACTGATGCACTTGGAGGAGTCGCAAGCCATAGTCACAAGTCATATTTGTCCAAAAAACTACCCATGTCTTTCACTATCGACTAATCGTAAGTCATGGTCACAAGCCATGTCCAAGTTGGTCTTGGTGACTTATGGTCACTACTATTGGTTGCGACTCATGCTTCAGTTGCTGCTTGCGACTCATCTTGTTCCATCTCATGACAGTCTAACCTTTAGATACTAATTCGATCGTAACTTACTTTAGAAAATTTCAATTCATAAATCGTCAACTACTATGGAAACTAGACATTTGTGGCTTTAATTTGATAGGTTATGACTTATATAACTTAAATTATGTACTTTACATGAGCTCACATAAGTCACGTCACTTTCAGCCCAAAAATCTGTCATTTCAACTCCTTTCTTCTTGAACACTAAACTTTAACACCAAAACACAAAATAACATAAAAGTACTAATTTTACTCGAAAATATAACATCAATAATAGATAAATTGGGCACAAAATATTGATGATTATAGACCTAATAGTAACTAATAAATGATATCAAATAGCCTCATTTTATCAAGAGTGCTTGGATTTGATATGGATTGAGTGGCAATTAACATGGTAAAATATGGAAGCCCCATTTAAATAATTAATGGGTTGTTTACTAAATAGTAATGAGAAGGAAATGAAATTAAGTTCCAACAGAAAAGGAATGGGGTTACAAACATTCCACTATTTACTAACTTTTAGGAATTAAAATTGATATCAAATTAAATTTCGTGTTTAATGTTTACTAAACTAAATAATAGGGATAACTCAAAATTAATTACAAAAATAGCTATGTGTATCACATATGAATATATAATTTCAATATGTAACAAAAAATTTCATTATTTCTTATAAACATATTATCATAATAATTAACAGTATTTTTTTCATTAAATATTGATAAAAATTAATGACCAATTATATATTATGCAAATTTGACAACATTATTAACATTATTAAACACTTTTTTTTTAATATTAAAATAGGTTTGTGCATTTTTTCTATGTGAATTTCCAATAGATTTTAATTTCTAGTCATACCATTATAGCAATTTGATAAAACCACATACAACGTTCATGAAAACTAGAACAACTGCTTCTTTCCTTCCTCAAAGGTATTGCATATGGCAAAGAGAAAGGTAAACAATAACAAAGCATCTCCATCTCTATTCTGTTATGCGTTTTCTTTTTTATTTTATGCTCTTTAATCATTTCAGTAAAACACAAAATCTTGTCTGAGTAATTATGATGTTGTTCAGACCAGAATTTAGATTGACCATAAACCCAGAGTTGTTATTGTGTGGAGAGAATGATTTCTTCTTCTTTTTTTTTCAAATATTAATTGAGGATATATTAGTAAAATTACATTAATTCCATTATTCAATCAGGAAAATTATCTTGATTCCCAATGTGAGAGGAGAGAATTAAATTCCTTTTCCAATAGGAACTTTGATTCATGATTTTGACATGGGGTTCATGTAATTAAATTTTAAAAAATTTTAGTAAACATTGGAATTTCAAATATTTGAATTAACTTTTCATTTCCCATCTTGGAATCTTAATTAATAAACATGTCATAAGAGTATTGGGAGACAAATCTTCACATATGATGATTGGTGACTGTTAGTTGGCTCAAGCCCCCTAGCGTGATTATTATAGTTTGTTACTTGAATGCAGCTTTCTGTTAGGATTGGTGTTGTATGACAAACTTGTTGATTTTATGTTCAAAGATATGTGTTAAGAGTATTTAAATATTATTGTTTTGTAATATGCTAATAATTTAGTATCTTTTACAATATCAGTATTTTGTATCCACAGTTTGATTATGAATTATCTGTTAATAACATATTGTTGACTGTTAAAAGATTCAAATATACCCTTTCTCTACAATTTCTCATAGTAATACTATATGTTTTACACAGACATCAATATCTAGAGTAGCCAAGGGAAGTTCTCCTTGTACACATCACCACAAGTCCGCGATGAAAATACTCGAATCACGTCAGTATTTTATGTGTATTTTTATATCAAACGAAATTTAATATTAAGAACCACCTTTTATGGATAAAATATAATATATAATTGAAACACAAAAAGATTTTTAGGAATCAAAATAGAGATACCCAAAACATAACTTAAAAATATGACCTTGCAACCATCAAATTAAGTTGAAGTGCACCTTGCAGCTCTCCTTATCCTATTATAACAATTTTTTAACAAAGAAACCAAAAAGGAAATGGAGATTTTGCAACAAAAATAAATAAATAAATAATTAAAAACATTCATAAAAAAAGGTTATTAATGGTGGTTATGTGATGAGAACCTTGAGTTTCACTTAGTTTAGGATTTTCATTTTAGGATTTTACTTTATTTGAATTACTTTTTTTATTTAATTTTGAATTAGTTATTTTATTTAATTTAGGATTAGTATTTAATTTAATTATGATTAGTTATATTATTTTATTTAATACTTCTCTTTTTGTTAATTTACAATTTGTTTTGTTTTAGGATTTTATTTCTTAAAGAAATCATGTTTCCTAGGAAAGTTAGAATTAGTTAGCTATAAATAAGAGATTAGGTTACAACTGTTATTATGTTTTTTAGCTTAGAAGAATTAATAAAACCCTATAGATTTGTTAGGTAATTTATCTTTGTTTTTTGACATTTCTGGGTAGCAATACTTATGATTGTTTGAGCTAGATTTAAGTTATTTTGTTAAGTTGATTCTAGATTATTTCGGGCTTTTTGAGGATTCGCTTTGGGATTTGCTTGAGTTAGAGTTAGGTGAATGCCGTTATTTAATTTTAGAGGATTAATTTGTCCAATTCTGTGGGTTGATTGATCCGAAACCTAAATTGTTTTAAGGAATAATTTTGGACAATTTAGGCTTTTTGTTGGATCTTTAAATAGGTCCTCCACATTATGCATCAGTTTTCTTTTTCAATGTTGTTATTTATTTAATTTTTCATACCATTTATGGTAAAAACAACTTGAACTAGATCTTTATCTCACTAAATGGATGTTCCTTTTCACTAAATTACTTTAGATGGTGATAGATTTAATATTATTCGATTGTGAAATTACTTTTTACAAAATAGATGCATAATTTGATTTGATTGTGTAATCAATTTTAATAAAGAGTGAACTTGAAGGCAACTATCTTATTATATTGTTTCCACATAGTAGTATTATACTGCCTAATTATTATCCTTGATCTTATATATTCTTCATAAACTTAACCTAGTGCGATAATGTATTGGCTTTATTAGTCCCCACACAAAGCTTAGCAACTTGTTTAGTTTACCCAAAAGTTCAATTTTAGGTGCGATAATGTCATGCTGGATAAATATGAATCGAATGATTGATTCATAGATTTAGAAAAAAATAAGTAAATATTATATGATGTGATAATTCTATAGGTTAATAGGTTGTTAGTGGTATTTAATGTGTGTCTAGGAAGAATATACCTTGGTAGTATCAAGTATCAACTTAACAATTTATGAAATATGTATCATGATCAAAATCTACATGATAAATATAACTTAACTACCAATTATGATTGGTAATGCTGATTCAACAACTTATGAATATTTTATCAAAGGTAAGTATCAAAATCTATGTGATAAATACATTACGTTATCATTGCTATTTAAATTCGATTTTAATATGTGAATGTTGGGAAGTTAGAATCCGCCTTGGCAATACGACCGCATAGTTTGTGAAGATCATGATTAAAATTCATATTATTTTTCACAAATAATTCATATGGTAAATATGTTACTTAAATTCGATCATCACACATGAATAGTTAAAGATTAAAATACATTTTAATAATATTGATTCACCGATCTATGACTATAAATATGCACCATAAACATCAAAATCTATATGATAATTATAAATTACTTTACTAGTTAAGAAAAGAAAAAAGAGTCTTATTAATTTGGATGGTTAATTATCATATTACAAAAGCACAAGTCCCTTATTTTTCTCAAAATTCAATTACTTTATTCACTTAAGAAAAGAATAGAGATATTTTTATTAAATTAGTAAAAACATTAATCAAGAATCAAGATATTTAATTACTTTGCTTCCGAAGATGTACATTCATATATTAAAAAAAAAATGAAAAAAGTTGCATTTTTTAAAATAAAAATTCACAATTTTCCTTTTACTGTTATGCACTGTGACACAGTGCCGTCACTCTAAATGACCCCCTTGCGAATCTTGAAATCTTGATCTTTCCACATGACCGCTCTAAATGACCAAGCCACTACTGACCTCTCACGCCTAAACAGATCGAAGAAAAACAAATTCAAAACCAGCAGCTCTCGTCTCTCACAGCTTGCCTTGTTTTATTTTTTATTTTTTATTTTTTAAGTTATAATATAGCCCGGGGCTCTCTTTGAGTGCCAAAATCTTGAATTCTCCTTCGAAGACAACGGCGACTTATAAATGATGATGGTTAGGACGTACGGACGCTGGAACCGAGAAATCACGAGGCCGTTGACGACAGAAGAAGACGAGGTCGTTTTGTAGGAGGATCCGTACAGGGACTCTTTTTCTTCTATTTCCCAAGATACCCCTCAAGATGTCTACAATTTGCCCTTGAGTCTTCTCCTTCTCTCAAGAGAACCACAACAACAGCCAGACGATAGGACCCATTTCACGGATTCTGAAAACGGAGGTCGATTCCGGTGGCGCAGGAGTTCGGGGAGATGATGGAGCACGTAGACCAAGTGACCATTGATGGATTGCAGAGAGGGTCTCAGGTGAGGATCAGGACGGCTAGCTTCTTGTCGGAGGCTTTTGAGGACCCGTGGGTATGCTTAATTTTCGACCAATTCTTGATGGGTTCTTGGACATTGTTTCGAATCTTGCTGGGTCTAGATGGATTGTTGGAAATTTGTGTAAAGATTTGAATTTTATTACCGGGTATTTGATTTTTCTCTTGTTTAGGGTTTCGGGTTGAAGTTTGATTATTTAAATGTGTGAATTGGGATGTGGGTGTTTGATGAAATTTATAATTTTGAGGATGTTTTGGTGGGTCATGAATTGAAGTTTGGTTTTGTGGATATGCATATAGGTAGAAATGTTAGTGGAAGTTTCTTAATTGGGATGTGATGTGGTTTTTGCGGTTGAAATTAGAAATTTTGATATGGAAATGTGGTCATGATACGGAATTTACTTTAATTGTTATGTTAGTTATGGTGTAAATTTCAGTTTAGTATGTGTTGAGTTACTGTCTAGTGGTTTTCGAATTCAAGTTAATGTATTAGTTTTATGAACTAGAAGTGTGCATAGTTTGGCATAAAAATGGAATTTTAATTTTGTGAATAAAAGAGTATCAATGATAACTTGAGGATCAGTTTAGTTTTCTACGATATTTTTCTTTTGAATGTTTTTAGCAGAAGCTATCTCAGTTTATAAAGTTTAATTTATAGGAGAACCTGCAATCTTGTGCTGTTGCTAGAAGCCTAGATCAGATCGTTAATAAAGTTTCTCTTGATGATATATGTTGTGGGCTAAGCTAACGAAGCATAAACGCACCTTCTAAATGTTGTTTATTTTAGTGTGTGAAAAAATGAAATTAAAAATGCTCATAAAACTAAATAATATTTAAAAGGAAAAAAGAAAGCAGTTTCGTTTGTCTATAATCATCCTTTTTTTCGGAGGTGGAGGTGGTTTGGAAATATTTGATTGGGTGTTAAACATTTGAATGGCATGCTGCAGAATTTATGAGGATGAATGTCAAAATATAATTGATTCTCATTTTTAGACAAGTTTTCAGAGAATGTTTATTGTTGCTAAATTTATGAGGACGAATGTCAGAATTTGTGCTAGGATGTATAGTACCGTGTTAACTTCTAATACATGTTTCCAGAATGGCAAAGAGCCAAAGACGATAATTGATGCTATAATTGGCCTCAACATTGATGACTCACCCAACAATCTAGCTGCTGCAGCGCTTTTATAGAGTTTTATGGACAACTCGTTGATGGTTTCCAGAGGAGGAGAGATTAAAATGGATTGCTCTGTGTATTTAGCTAAATCATAGGCAACTATATAACTTCTGCAAACTTAAATCATATGTAATAATATCTTTTGACACGACACAGTTTGTGTTTTGATTATGGCCAGCTATTCTTTCCTAACTTGTGAAATAATTAATTCAGTAGCTTAATTATTTGTTGGAAGATTGTTTGTTGTAAACAACTTTTCATTTTTTCGCATGGTATTAATTCACTTTCAGTGGGGTATATGTCTCATGATAGCTTCTTGCAGAGAGCTACTGAAGCAATCATTGCCCATGCTTACAGCATGTTCACAAATCCAATGAACTGTAGTCTAATTTAGATGATGACTGCATCACTAAAGATGAGGTAGACATAACTATCTAAATACTTTCTTTTAAAAACCTAATTACCAGAAGCAAAGTGACGTGTCTCTGGTCTCTCTTCCTCATTTTGAAAATCATTTAAAACTTTATCATGCATTTGGTTGTCTTAATATAATCATGGTATCTTTGTTGTTCACAAAGAACTGGTATATTTTGGTTGATTTTTAGTAAATGTTCTGTTCAAGACAGAACTTGGAGAGATTTTTATGACAAAATCTAAGTAAAAGGTCTATAATTGTTGTAGATAGAGATTTGATTGATGCATTTTGTATTTACCAAAATTCAAGTCCTGGCAAGGTCAAGTCTTCTCTAAACCCTGTTACTGCGATACTGTATACCTTTTGGCCTCAATTATTATGTGTCTTATCTACTTCACTAATCACTACTACTTTTTTTGAGTATTTTTCTCAACGCCCAGTTGTCAACTAATTAGTAATTTCAAAAAAAAAAAAAAAAAGGGGATTAGTTGTTTCCCATAGATTTTTAATTTTGAGAGGGTTCATTATTCATGACCTTTGTTAACCCATCAGCACTGCGGTCTGGATCTGTCTCTCCACAATAGCTTTTCATCCAATACAACAATTTGTGATCTATAAATTAATAATGTATTAAATAATTGATGTATTTTGAGTCTGTAATTTCATTATATTCTATGATCTCTCTATTGAAGCTGAGAAGGCTCTTAACCAACAACTGTATTGTATCTATGACTGTTAGAGATATAATAACATTCTCTTTTGTTCTGTTTTCTAACATTTTAAGCTCTTCTAGATAACAGAGAAGACATATTTTGGCCTTTTGGGCAGCAATGATAATAATTAACTGTATTTTCTCTGTGAAATATTCCACAGGAAAATTTCCTATTATTACTTTTGAAGAGTTCATTTCAATTGCACTAGACGCATCAAGAATTGTTGGGATATACCTGGAGATTGAGAATCCAGTATTCATCAATCAGCATGTGAGTAATTTCCTCCTTTAAGCTGTCTCAGGAAATGGTTTCTAAGGCAAAATTATGATTGCTTTGTAACAGATAGATTATGAATGGCGCATATTTCTCTTTTCTTTTGAATGTGGGGCATGCAGATGAGATTGCCATTGATATTTCACTAGCACCTAACTCTTGTGCATTGTGGTCTTAATGGAAATTACGATTGAAGAAAGAATTATTTCATTCTTACTTGAATTAGATTCATGACAATAATTAGGGGGATAGTGACATTGTTTGAAAACCAAGGACAAGTTATTGCAGTACTTACTAAAAAGGTTACCGTTTCTTGCTTCTTTTAATTTTCTTTGGAAAACCTCATGAAGGAATAGGAAAGTGTGGAAGTGTTTGGACAGATGTGGTATAGGGTCTGATTATATTTTCTGCTTAGTTATTTGAGAGGTTATTCTCCTGACTTATTTATTAAAAGATTATCATGGCAACATTTGTACTTATCTGTAAGTGAAATTATTGACAGGTAAAATGGTCAGATGGCAAGAAATTTGAGGACAAGTTTGTGGAGACACTTAACAAGTATGGGTACGGAGGCACATATATGTCAAAAGATTGGTTGAAACAACCTGTATTTATACAATCCTTTGCACCAACTTCACTTGTGTATATTGATGACAGACTCACCCAAAATCTTCTTAATTGATGATATCACCATTCCAACCCAAGACACTAATCAGGTTTGTGTTTTTCACACTGCAGCCTCACTATAGACTTCTTCCTCAGTTTACCAATAACGTTCTTGTGCATATAATTTAAGACAGTCCTAGTATATATAATTTAAGATATCTGATGGAATTTCGTTGATTTGCAGTCGTGTTGGGAAATTACTTCAGATGCTCATCTCGACTACATTAATGACTACATGGTAGGCATTGGACCTTGGAAGGATACAGTAGTTCCTGTTGTAAATAATTATCTGCAGACACCTACAGATCTTGTTGCCAGAGCCCATACCCATGACTTACAGGTACACTTCTTTATCTAATCCTCATCCTATTGATACAAGTAATATGTTCAGATGTTTAAGTCATTTCAAAATTAGACTGCTAAATTGTGACTGTCTCTAGGTTTTCACCTGGCAAATTTTAAGTTTCCTGCCTCTAGGGAGTGAATGCTTTTAACACACTCAAAACATTTGTAGCTTGCCAAAGAAGCCAGCTATGGTAAGAGTCAGTGTATTAGAATGTTGGAAAACATTCAGGCCGAGTTCAGTCTTGACATTTTTACGTTTTTTATTTTATACAAAATCATGAGGCAAGCAATATAAAATGACTCATCTTTTATCAAAGTCATTATATTTCTCATTAAAATTTCATAGACGAGTATTGCTCTTCAAATCTTCCTTTGCTTGAGTTAATACATCCTTATTCAAAACAAATAAATTTATGTGCACTTCCACTTCATATTAAATTTTGATCTTCATGTTTTAGCCTTTGCTGATTGTTAATTTGTTATAACATTTCCTTTTCTTTTATTTAGATACTGCTGGTACAGTGAGGAAGACTGGAGGTATCTTCACGGAAAATCTAGGAGAATTAGGAGGGCTTGATGCAGTCTTTGAGGTAATCATGAACTGTTATTTTGTTATGGAGGTGTGAGCCTGTATGTTTGTTTAGTTTGATAGTCTGTTTTAATGTTTTTATTAGATGTGAATTGTTTAGCTTTTAATGATGGAAAAAATAAATAAATAAAATAAAATAAAAAGAAAAGGGTCAGAATGCTTCGGATTAGGAAATTTTTTTTTTTTTTTTATTAGTGCAAATTGGAAATTTCTTTTAATTAACAAGTGCATTGAAAATGGGAGAAAGTACAGACATCTATTATATTGACAAGGTTTACTTTGCAAACTTACTTCCCTTATCTTGTCTATGCAGTCATCAGAGGTGGTGCTCAAATTTATATTAATTGTAACAAAACATTTAGATCTGTTGTTGGTTCCTTTTAGTTCTTCAATAAATTAATTGGGATATGTCATGCTATAGCAACATTGTGAATAGTCATGAGACTTATGACTTTAGTCTGTTTAAATACATTCTTTTTTATGTTTGGCCATGTCAGCCCCCAAATAAATGGCACTATAGTTTATTTTGTGTTTATTATTGTTGATGATGTGTCACTATTTTGTGTGTAATTTACATGTAAAGACAATAGATTTTGAAATTTTGTTGATTTTTGCCCTTGATTATCAATTACCACTCAATAATTTGTTGTTATTCCCCTTTCTTTTCAATTTCTATTTGTTTGCTTTTTAATGGAATATTGTCATTTGAAGAAGAAATTCCACTAAATGCATGAATAATAATGTTGATACAGGGTTGGGTAAAACGTTCTATTTAGGATACAAATCATGACCTGGATCTGCAGAACTTCCTATTGTTGTTAACAAATCATGGAAACTGCTACTTTCCTTAGTAACGATAATTAGGTAAAAATTCTATCCCTACCATTTCTGTCTGCAAAGCTCAAAACAGCCTGAGCTATTAAATTTTTAACTTTTAACTTCTTCTCTTATATAGAGTCATTTGCTTGGAATGAAAGGGAACTTGAATTCTCATGGATCTCGGCTATCTTTTATCAAAGTCATCATATTTCTCATGAAGATTTTGTCAGGTAATCATTGATGCAAGGGATAGCTTTTCATTTGTATTTTTTGTATTTCTCGTCTTTCGTTCTTTACTCTTGCATGTATCTGAAAAATTGTTTAATGACTTCAATTTGTAGAACTTTATTTACTTAGAAGTTTTGCCACCTCCTTTGATGGGACTGGTCACATATCTGAATTGGCTTTACTTACAGATAGTAGAGGTACTCACTTTATATCACTTTATTATTTGTGACATCCTAATCTCTTTGTTGTTTTCTAACTTATTGTATTTCTCCTTAAATCTATAGGGGGCAACAATGAGGTAATAATCGTTAGTTCTTCTGAAAATTGCTCTAGCACCGGGTTGGCTTCCCCCTTTGAAAAGAGCTTTAATGCATCTTCGAATAGTTTGTGGTTGCCCTTTGACCAATTAGGTCATTCTAATTCCAATTCTAAAACTATTTCGACATCTATGAATGACAATTGCTTGCTTAAGATGAGATCTTGTTCCTCTGTCTGGTTCGTGTAGTGGGACACTAAGGAGTTTTAGTGGTGGAACACCTGTAAGTGGTAATGGTTTGAGGATGAACCTTGGTCTTGTAGGGATTCCAAATAGTAGAAAAGATGACAAGTATGAGCTTTCCGATGAGCATTTCATGTGTTATGAATTTGCTTTGAGTAGAGGTCAAGTTGACATTTCATAGTATTTTTGTTTTGTTTCAAATTCATTACTAGGTTGTCTTAGTGTGTCCAATAAAGAAATCTACGCGTATTGTAATTGGTTGTTTTGACTAGAAGGTAGCCATGAAAGTCTAAACATGGTTGGAGGTTTTCAAGGGCTTAAATCTTGGTCAGGAGAGTGGAGAGACATTAAGCATGTATAGTTGTGGATTATTAGTGGAGACTTCCCGTGTGAGTAATTTGAGCCATTAACGTTTTTGTTGTTGAGGGATGTTTTCTTCTAATTCTTAAATACTTTTCGTTAATTCTTGAATTGATTAGATTGACCTCTATAGGTTTTGTATTGGAAGGAAATAGCATGTCTTGCATTAAATAAGCCGTTTGCTTTGAATGAAAAGTTTGACAACTTTTGAGAAATGATACTAGGCTTTGTGTGCTTAAACTAGTAAAAGGCCAAACACTTTTCCTTACCTTTATTGTGTGTGCGCCAATAGCCAATTTGAAGCCAAACATATGATTAGCCTAAATATTTTTGTTCTTACCCTACATAAATCCATGTCCAAACCCGAAATAACTAAGCTTTATCCTTTAGAGCTTAGATTCACATGTGAGACTAAGATTTAGGCAAAAGAAGGTGGGGATTGAAAAAAAAAATTATATTTGATGAAGTGAAGTCGTGGTGAATATAAAAAAAAAAGGGAAAAAAAAGTGTTATGTATGCTTACAAACCATTATCAAAGAAAAAATTCTTACATATGTAAGCATAAGCATGAATTGAAAAAAAAAAGAAATTGAAATGAAAAAGAAAAGAAATGAAAAGGAAAAGAAAAGAAAGCGAAAAGAAAAAGGCAAAAAAAAAAGTTGAAAAAGAGAAAAAAGAAGAAGCTCGGAGGGCGAAAAAGTCAATAGAAGTTCAGTGCCTAAATAATTAATTTCTTAGAACTCATATTGTGATTCTAAGTTCATTTGATCACTACTTTATCTTTTTTTTCTTTTAGCCATTCACCCATTGGCCCCGTTACAACCTAAGGAAAAGACCTAGTTGATCTTTTGAGAAGTTGAACTATTTTGTTGGAGTAAACAATGTTTGACATGTTATTGATATCCGATTCCTTCCATGAGGTCGTTTGAATGCATATTAGCGGTTTTTCATTATTTATTCACATGCGTTGTAAAATATTTGTGATCTTCTTGTACATAATTTCCACCTCGCATGTGTTGTAACAGTATTGAGCCTAAGTTCTGAGAGAATGAAATGAGTGAAACCTTGTAAGAATTAGAGTCGAGGCGAAATAAATCCACAATGTGCATGTATGATGTTTTCAAAGCTTGAATGCTGGGTGATAAGTTGGAGAAAACTGAGAATTGTGTAAGGATCATTAGTGACTTATTTTTAGTCGAAACACAAGATTGTGAGCGTGATGATTTTCTTGAGGATACATTGGATCGCTTATTAGTGAGTTTGAACAAAACGTACCGTTTGTGGGTAACGTAAAAATTGCATCAATAAGTGTAAGAAGTGGAAGGTAGGCGAGTTCTAGGTGGGTATTCAAGAAAAGGGATTTTGGTGTAAGAATTGCATCAATGGGTGTAATGTGATTGAAAATCTAAAGTTTGCTTTCAAACATCCATGACAAAACACAAAACACACACTCTCTGTCTCTCTTTCTCTCTGTTTCAACACTTGGCTAGAAGAACAAAACAAATTCCCTCCCTAAACCAACCCATAAACACCTATGAATAGCGTTTTGATTTCAAAAAGATAAAAATGCCCCTCTCTATCTCTGACAAAGAGCTATTGCACCTCTCCGACGACTTCTCTTCGGTGGCAACCATGGCTGATGCCTTCATCAGAGACCTGCAGAGCCAGCCCCACACTGTTCAGGCTTGTGTCGAAGCAGCCTCTATCACGGTTGAGCAGACCCGCACTTCTCTTGAGTATAAGTACATATCCTTATTTGAAGACTGCTCGAAGCTGGAGTCGCAACATGCGCTGCTCTAGAATTCTCTCGATTAGCGTACGTTGGAGCTAGCACAAGTCCAGGCCGAGAAGCACCAGCTCCATCTCCAATCGGTACTCGTTTTAACCCTCGTACTCCTATTTAGGGTTTAGGGTTTTGGTTTTTTCAAATTAATAGTGATCATGTTTTGAATTTCATCTTCTTGGATAATATGTTATGATTGTGTGTATGGTTGTTAAGTTTGTTTTTAAAGAACTGAAGTTGATTTTATTGCAGCTGGCTAAAATATATGCAAAATACCAAGAGGTTGTTGATGCTGCTACATGAACAGTTGGGAAGAAAGGAATCTGAAGCAGTATTGCAGTGGGTATGTTTGCTGTACTTTTAGTCGCACCTAATTTTCAGGCAATTGTTATTTTTACGGATTCCATATAATTGTAAATATTGATGTTTTTGGTTACTTTACTGTGATATTCATGGAATAGCAGTATTTTGTTGTCACTTGTCGCAATGTGATAATATAGAGATGGCTAGTAGAAAGGAGGGATATAGATTATTTTCTCAGCGGTTATGGAATGGGACATTGTGGCACTTTCGTTGCTGTATCTTGTTGATCATAAACATCCTAGATTCTAACATAACATCATTAATTTGCAAACGTGGCCATTTTGGGCAAGTTTCTTGTTCAATAGTTTTGTTGTTTTGTGTGGCATGAATTATGTTTTTTTACATTTAAGAGGCTGTTCCTTTTTGATCTTTTCCTCCATGCTTTTGGATCAAATGTTTCCTTTTGGATCTTCCTGTTTCTTGTTTAGGGTAACTTCGACATTCTTTTATCTTTGATTTGAAAGCTTTAGCAATTATTCTCATGGTTCCTCTAGATGATTAGTATTTATGTTTGGAAATATTTATTAAAGTTTTTTAATGCTAAAAATTGATTGTCTCTTTTATGAAATTTATGGGCATGCAAGTTCTTTGCGATAGGAACCTAAATTAGTTGGATGCTTTTGTAGGTCCTTTATAAATTAGAAGAGAAAGTCGGTGTCATTTTGGATGAAAGAGGTAATACCAAAAACTTATTAATATTAAGAAAGAGGTTGATAAATTCAGTACATAGTGATTAATTTGTTGCTACATTGCCTTGTAATTTTTAAATGTGTTATAGCATGAGTGGGGAAGTTCGTTTTCAGGTTGTAATTTCAGAGCAAAAAAGTTAAATTTATTATCACATGCCAAAAGCCATGCCTTATGCAACTTAAAACTCGTTATGTTATTTTAAATTCTGCATCTGAGATTGCTTGCGAGTGTTGTGTCATAGAGACAATAAAATAACTTTTTCTTTCTAAGGGATAATCTTGGAGAGAGGATTTTCTTGATTATTTGTGTCTTGTGGTGCTTAAACTAAATATCTTGCTAGTTTAGATGTAACATGCTTCAGTTAATTGGGGGTTCATTAGCTGCACGTTCCACTGGAATTACTGTAGAATTTTGAAATTTATGCAATGCTGCTACTGTATTATTGGCATATGTGCAATTGATCTAATGATTAGTTTCTCGCAAAATAACCAGGAGTTTAGGCAAGTTTTAATAATATTGGTCAGCTACCACTAATTCTGTGAAGGAATTCTCTATGGCTCAAATGATGAAGAATGAGTGTTTGCAAAAACTATGTGTGATTAAATTATCTGAAGTCTATTAGAATGTGTTTTATTCTATAATGTTCGTAAACTTGAGCATCAAAAGCATAAGCATATACTATAGATTTAACGAATTTAGTTTTACCATGGTCAAGTTTTTGCTTGAGGACCTTAGGTTGTCTTTGTTTATTTTGTTTGACAATTAAAATTTGGTGCACTAATAGAAATTTTGTTCATGCAGCGGAATATGAAAGGATGGTTGAGGCATACTCTCTGATCAACCAAAAATTGTAGAACTCTATCTTTGAACAATCAAATTTACAGAAAACCATTAAGGAATTAAAGGTTTTAAATACGTTACTCAAATCTTTTTTATTTTGTTTCAGTTAGGTCGTTTTTGTCTCCTATGGTGCTAATTCATTTTTGTTCTAGATTGACTTGAGGAGGTATGAACGTGATTACAATCTGGCTTAGAAGGAGATTACTGACCTTCAGAAACAGGTATATGAATTGCACCCTTGGGTTGGATAATCATTGATGTAAGGGATAGCTTTTCATTTGTATTTTTTGTAATTCTCGTCTTTCATTCTTCATTCTTGCTTGCATCTGAATAATTGTTTAATGACTTCTATTTGTAGAACTTTATTTACTTAGAAGTTCTGCCACCTCCCCTGATTGGATTGGTCACATATCTGAATTGGCTTTATTTATAGACAATAAAGGTACTCAGTAATTCTTATATCATTTATTATTTATGGCATCCTTCTCTCTTTTTTGTTTTCTAACTTGTTGTATTTATCCTTAAATCTGCAGTGGGCAACAATGAGGTGATAGCCATTAGTTTTTTTGAAAAATACTTTGGCATCAGGTCAGCTTCCACCTCTGAAAAGAGCTTCAATGCAACTTAGAGCAGTTTGTGGTTGCCCTTTGACCAATTGGGTCATTTGATTCCAGTTCCGGAAATCCTCCTCTGAAAAGAGCTTCAATGCAACTTAGAGCTGTTTGTGGTTGCCCTTTGACCAATTGGGTCATTTGATTCCAGTTCTGGAAATACTCCGACATCCATGAATGACAATTGTTTGCTTAAGATGAGATCCCCATTCGTCCTTGTCATGGTTCGTGTAGTTGGACACTATGGAGTTTTAGTGGTGGAACACCTATAAGTGGTTCGAGGATGAAGCTTGGTCTTGTAGAGATTCCAAATAGTAGAAAAGATGACAAGTATGAGCTCTTAGAGGATAGTGAAGATCCGTATGCATTTGATGAAAATTTTTTTGAACTTTCAAAATGGGATTTACTATCTGCGAAATAAAAGAAATCTCAAACTATGAAAAGTAGGCAGCGAATGGAGGTGTTGAAGAAGAACACCCTTACGAAATGGTGATGAGCCAAGATACAACTAATAGGGAAAATTGCCATCAGCTGTTTAGTAATGGTGGAAATTGTGAAAGATCATATAATGGGAAACACCATTGTTCTCATGAAAGCATTTGCTCATGTGCCTATGACGAAGAAAAGTTCACTCTTCTAGTTGACTACCTTCTTGCAGCTGTCAAGGTATTTCTAATATATAAAATTTGTATATATGTCTTACATATGTATTTTTAGTTTGGGTGGTACAATCATTTAAACAACATGACCTGCTATGACTAAGTTCTTTCTATTTCCATTTGAGCTTCTCAATTGCCTAGATTAGGTTGATTAATGAGTGGGTTTTAACCTCTGGGAAGGTTCTAAGGAATTTAACAAATGACAACCCTGCTAGCACATTGCTGCATGTGGAGGCTGGAGACCGTGTCTTTGTTAATAGCCAACCACTTCCCCTCGTTCAGCTCATCTTTGTCTCATCTTAGAGAGAGTTTTGATGTTGAACATCAGAACGATAGACATTTGACTGATCAGGAATTAGATTTCCTGGTTGCTATATGGAGCCTTCTCATGAAGTTGGTAGAGAAGGATGGATATAACAGGTTAATTTCGCTTATATTTATCCTCTTGCCTGTATATGTAGATTGCATGAAGCTGTTGGTACATGGTGTGACAAATTTGTTAGTTCTATCTGAACTGAATTTGTTTTCTTATAGCTTTACGTCGGTCTTTATTTTCACTAGTACTATTTATCTTAAATCTTGAGATCCTAAAGCTTGATTATGAAGTGTCTGCAACATTTCCAAAATCTGAATTTTTTTTCCCTTCTAGGCAATTAAGGCCAAAACCTTGAGTTAATTCATTCCCTTTTATATAAGCTATAAGATCTTTGTACATCTCCACTATTCAATCTAAATTTAAATGTTACCTGGGAATTATGAAAATTTTGAGTTTTGGTTTTGCAAATATGAAGGGATGAAATTTACCATTTTCCCAACATAATTAAGCATTGCTATCTAGGTTTGCATCCATAGTACTGGCTGGGTCCTTTTTTTTTTTTTTTTTTATTATTATTATTATTATTATTTTTAATAATGGACTTATTCCTCAGCTGATATGTTACTGATGATTTGATCTGTAAGTTGCTATTCTGGTAGTTAGGATCACGGTTATCTGATCAGAATAAACTATTTGAACCTATGATGCCTCCCAAAAAAATGTTTTATTCTTAGTATGTGATATATAAATATTATGTTGCTTGTTTACTAAAAGCATATAGTATGGTCACTGCAGATCACAACTGGCAGCAGCGAGAGTACCATTACCTAATTCAGATGGCTTAGAAGAAGAGAGTCATGGGAATGTAATTACACTGCTCTGTTCCATTTTGCTTGCTAATTGAGGGGCTAGTGATTCTGCCAGAGAAAGGAATGTAGTGACTTGGGTGGGTGAATTGTTCCTCTCATGTTATTGGGCCCTATCTATATAATGCTTTTGTGTGATGGCTAACATATCTGCAGATAGACTTCTATCATTACTAACATTGCTTAAAATCTGCATTGTATTGATTCTACAGAATGATGAGGAAGCATTGCTGGAAGGGAGGAAAGATGCAGAGAAGATGATAGCAGAAGCTTATGTGGCCCTACTTTTGGCGTTCCTTTCAACTGAAAGGCTTACTTTCTTCCTGTGTCAGCTGACTATTTATGTTGGATTTTCAGATGTTCATTTTTTAAAGGACTTATGTTTTATTTGTTGTCAATAGTACAAGTATACGTGTTGCAATTGCTGAATGTCTCCCAGACCGCAACATTGCAATTTTGGTACCTGTGCTGGAGAGATTTGTGGTATGTACTTATTCTCCCTTCACTACCCCTCTTCTCTCTATTGTTGTCTAGTTCAGCCCATTATGAGCCCTCACTATCATTTGTTCTTGTAGTGAATACACCTCTTGCTGTCTAGTTTCAAAATTGAGGATAATGTTTAGATTAGGTTTGGGGGTAGAATATGTGTGTGTGCTTATTTTTTATTTTTTATTTTTTTAATAAAATAAATGAAAAAATCAAAATTTTCAACAATGTTTTTTTTTTTTGGGAGAAAAATCTGACAGTAGAGATTAGCTACTGTTTTGGTTAATTTAAGACCTTTTTGCAACTTGATTTTTGAAACAAATTGCAGTTAGGATTAGCGTCCTTCGGGGTGAATTGTTTGATAGGTAGATAGCAAGATTCGGAGTTAAATTGGGTAAGTTGGAGCTATTAGAATTTAGAAATATCAGGTTGAAATTTTACCAAAGCTGAATTTTTATGAAATTTGAGCAGCTCTGAACTAGTTATTGCAGTTCGATTTTGAGGAAATTTTGTAAATAAAAGTTGAAGGTCTAGATGTCTAATATTTAATTGTGAATTTTCAAAGTTTTCCAATGAGCATTTCATGAATTATGAATTTTTCTTCTAGTATAGTTTAGGCTGGAATTTCACAATATTTTTGTTTTGCTTCAAATTCATTACTACTTTATCCTTTCTTTCTTTTAGCCTAAATAGTTAATTTCTTAAAACTCATATTGTGATTCTAAGTTCATTTGAGAACTACTCTATTTTTTCTTTCTTTTAGCTATTCATCCATTGGCTCCGTTACAACCTAAAGAAAAAACCTAGTTGATCTTGAGAAGTTGAACTATTTTGTTGGAGTAAACAATGTTTGACATGTTGATATTTGATTCCTTTCATGAGGTCCTTTGAATACATATTAGTGGTTTTTCATTATTTATTCACATGCGTTGTAAAACATTTGTGATTTTTTTGTACATAATTTCCACCTCGTATGTGTTATAAGAGTGTTGAGCCTAAGTTTTGAGAGAATAAAATGAGTAGAACCTTGTGAGAACTAAAGTTGAGGTGAAATAAATCCAGAATGTGCATGTATGATGTTTTCGAAGCTTGAATGGTGGGTGATAAGTTAGAGAATACTTAGAATTGTGTAAAGATCATTAGTGACTTATTTTTAGTCGAAACACAAGATTGTGAGCGTGATGATTTTTTGGATGCATTGGATAACTTATAGTGAGTTTGAACAAAACGTACTGTTTGTGGGTAGTGTCAAAATTGCATCAATAAGTGTAAGAATTGAAAGGTAAGGGAGTTGGGTGGGTATCCAAGAAAAGGAATATTGGTGTAAGAATTGCATCAATAAGTGTAATGTGATTGAAAATCTACGAGTGTTCATGGATGTCTAAGAGGAAGTTTTCTCTAGCAGAGCTGTTCAGTCAAATGCATATAACCTGTTTGCATGGGTGGCATACACAATGCAATGCTGAAATTTTTGGTTTTAGATGCTTGAAATGTCTTTAATTAGGTGTGATGTAAAGCTTTTGTTGGCTACGCTCTATACTCGTACAATTCAAACCCCATGACGTATTATGAAAGATTGTAATGCTGCTATTGCTAGTTGAGATGCATTGGCTAAGATTGCTTACTCTCGCCTATTTGACTGGTATACTTATGATCTTTATATCATCAATAACTGTTCCTCTTAATCTATGTTTTTTTCTAAGAAAGCAGAATGGTTTGGATATTTCTTCCAAGCTTGTTGAAAAGAGTAATAGGTCTATTAGGCAAGATCTGAACTCCCAAATTCATATTAGAATTCTGGACATTTATAGCTTTGATTGCTTTAAATATAACAGCTAAATGTTATGCTTTTAGTTTCTATATGTTTATTTATAAAAATTTTGTTTGAGCACAATGAAATTTTAAACTATTAAGTTATTAGATACCATTCTCATAATAATGCTTTGATTGTACTGATACCCAAAAGTTGGCGTCCAAGAAGTCTTTTACAACTACAGGGAACAATGATTTTAATAAGATTTTTTATCTTGAGCTTGCAAATGCTTTCTGATTTGCTATTTTGTTTGTGCATGTTATGCTTTATTATGACCCTAAATGTGATTGTCTTTTAATATACTACTGCTCTAGTTTTATATTCCATTTCTGGACCTTCTTTTGGGTACTAGTGTGGAAATATACTTGTTCAAACAAAGTTGTCAGAACCAAAGAAGAAATAACTTAAAGTTAATTTTGTTGTGAGTTTTGTAGTTTGTAAATTCAGTTTTAATGTGATTAACAATGTTTTCTTTCATTGATTAACATGATCTTTTTTGTAGTTTTGAGTAATTTTGCAAATGAAAAGCTTTAGCAACATTTTAATGATATAAGCAATGCTTTATTATGATATTAGATTGTACCTATAATAAGATAATGTGGCATGTGACTTTTGTGAATATAAAACCTATTCTGTTTTGTTTGTTTCAGAGGAATTTGCAAGGTACATAATGTTTGATTTTGTGGTTTTAGGGGCTTGCTGTTCCAAAAGGGGATGATTGCTTCAATTATGTTTGTTTTGATTGGTTTTCAGATTCTGGTTGACACTTTTATAATTGCAATCAGGTATATTTCCTAGACATTGTATTAAAGTTGATGCCTTTATCTACTAACCGTTTATTATATTCTCTTTATATTTGGTAGCTATTTATAATTTTTTTAGAACAGTTGGGTAAGGTACTATTTTAGTTCAATTAGAGGGTTCATGTCTGTCTTTGAGCTTTTAGATCTTTCCAAATTCTTATATTTTATGATGATTTTTTCTTGTAATATTCTAAGTTCACTTGTTAGATAAATCGATTTACAATCTTGATTATTTTTCGTTAGTTTTGTTGATAGAATTCATAAGTTGAACATATAGTAGTTTTTGAATTTTAATTATTTTTTTTTAAGTTTTGGACCATATTAACTATTTTTGTTTAATTTGTTAAAGCTTTATTTTGCTTAATTATATTTATTGTTGAATGATAACAAATTATTTTTATTTAGGGGTTGGATTTTAATTTTATTTATTTTTGTAAATATCTGTTGCAGTTGGTTGTGTTGTGAGTGTAAACTAGAGCATAGCTGATCATAGGAGAATGATATTTTATAAGTGTGTTATCAATATGTCATAGACATGGATTTCATTCTAATGTTTATAACCAACTTTAACTTGTTAGTGGCCATTGGGCCGAGATAATATACTAGCTTTTCCAAACTACGATTTGATAATTGATGATGTAATATTTTTGTAATCAGAGAGTACATTAATAAAGGGGTGTCTAAAGAATTTATCTACCTTTGGTCTCATTTTTTGTGCAATTGTCTTTGTTATTAAGTTACCCAGTGATAGTCTGGTTCTCCCCTTGAATTTATTTGTTGTCTTGTATAATTGTACCTTTACTAATTGGCAATAGATATAGCAAGTCAATACCAAGTAAAGTAAAGAGAGAATTGATTGAACCAATACCAAGTAGAGAGAATTGATTGAACCAGAGTCAAAAGATTCAGTATGTTGTATTCAATTTAAATTTTGTTGGGTCTGCAATTACTAAAGTTGTCTGATTTGACAATCTTTCTTTTCTTTCTCTCAGGATGGTCACAAAGTAACTTTTGTGGTTTTGAAACAAATATGTATGAGGCTACAAGTACAAAGGTGAGGTTAAAACATGTAAGAGCAGGTATGGAATATTCACTTTCACACACGTGTGGATAACTAATTAGGATGGTGATATACTTGTCTTCTTATCGTTGCCTTTTGTTTCTTCATATTTTCTTTGTAGGATCTATTCTATTTCTTCTTCCTCCTTTATATCTGTTTTCCTTTTCTTTTTCTACTGATATCTCTATCTTTCTTTTGTTTCTTATCTTCTCCTCATGATTTTTTGTGCTATTTTGATGGTTTTCATCACAAAAATTTCTCTTCTTTTTAGCTCTCTCTACTGCTCTGTTTTGATTAGTCATCTCTCTCTAGTTTCATACTTCTTTTTATCTCTACGTTTCTTTTTATCAGCTACTTCTCAAAACCATTCCTATCTCTCTCTTCTATTTTCATCATTTTCATCTCAATAACTTGTTTTCTTCTAATTTATACGAATCCATCATCATCTCTTTTAATTCTCTCTCTAATCTCTAAAACTCTCTTCTTCTGCTATGTTTTTGGTCTCTTTTTCTCCTTTAGTTTTTGCTCTCTTTTCTTCTATTATCTCCTTCTCTCTTTCTTAATGAGACCAAGACAAGCAGTTGTCTATCAACAAAACAGAGGGCATGGGTTTTTGTTTCTACTTTAATATTAATCTTCCTTTTTTTTTTTTTTTTTTTTGGTTGTGTGCATTTAGAAGTTGCTAAGGGTGTATTTAGGACTAGTGAGCTTCGATTCATATGCTTGAATAATGCTATTGGACTGGTTCATTTACTATTGGAGTAGCAATATTTACACCCTTAAAAAATGGTATGTACACTCCAACATGGTTATATTTCTAAAATTATAATATTATTCTTAAAGAAAAATATTAGAAAGGATAAATAATTTGTAATTATACCCATAAATATTAATTATTATTCACTTTCTCGTGTATTTGATGAAACCTTTTTATTTTCTTAAATCATTAATTTTTTTAAATATTAATTTTAAATATCAAAT